>JAVTVJ010000547.1:0-137858 GCA_034509425.1 Eopsaltria australis
ACTCAAGGTTGAGAGCAAAGACTGGTTGCAGCACATGTTTGATGGCATGGGACTTTCGTCGTGGGTAATAGGTTTGGTCAAATCATTGTTGTTGGTTCTTGTCATCGTTGTTATAGTCTTGTTACTGTTTGCATGTTTAAAAAATGTTCTTCTAAATTTAGTTAAAAACACCTCCCTAAATAAAAGAAAAGGGGGAGATGTAGGGGTAGTGGACATAGAATTAAAACTACTAAAGCCCCCTGGCCACTCCTGGTGGGTGAGCCCAGGCAACACCCCTGTCTCAGAGACTACAATGGTCTAAACCTTCGAGAAATCTCTCCCCCAAACTCCACCTAGTTAAATATTATTCGTTTATGATATTGTCACTCCAAGTTTATATCCTCCCCAAGTTCTGGAAAATTCATCGTTCTGTTATACGTGATTTGTTGTTACCCCCTGCTCCCGCCTGTACCCCGATCCTGTTGGATGTGACTCCCCTTCCCCGCCCCAACTTCGCCCACTTGCTGTTCTGTCATTGGTTAATCTTTGCGGTTAAAAGGGCATGTCTGAGCTGGCTCGAGGCTTCTTCTGCCCCAGGAGTCAGAGAATAAATAGCTCTGTTACCAGCAGTGGAGTCGTTCCCTTTATACCTCGCGGTCCCTCCGTGATTCCTAGGGATAACCCAGACGGCCCTCGACGTCCTATCGCCCCGGCGGGATTTACTCCCTCACGTCTAACCACCGAAAGGTCTGGTTATTCGTGGTCAACTGGGAGAGGATAGGACAACCACCTGCAGAGAGTCTCTAGGCTTCCTGGACCGGAGAAGGAAGCCGTCCTCCGCCTGCCTGAACCCGAGGCAGCAGCGAGGACCCGAACGGCTTCGGACGATATATATTTTTTTATTTTATTACGTCCCAGCTCCCTGTGTCCAGAGATCCTGCTGTGGCACCGACACAAGCTGCCCCTCCCGAGGGTCTGTGGAGCAAAGGCTCTCCTCCATCCCTCCGTGCTTCGGGCAGCTGCCATTTGTCGTGTGCTACCTGAGCTCTCGCCGGAGCGCCCCCTGCAGCCACCGGGGAATCATCACACCCAGAGCGCCCCTGCAGGCTGTGACTGGAACTGCACCAAAGGGAAAAGGTGCCTGAAGCCGAGCAGGCTGCCACTGGGTTTCTAGTTCTGTTTTGTTGGTTAACATTATAGTTGTTGTTATTTGTTATCCTTGTTTTAGATAGTAGTAAAGAACTGTTATTCCTATTTCCATATCTTTGCCTGAGAGCCTCTTAATTTCAAATTTATAATAATTCAGAAGGAGAGGGGTTACAGTTTCCCATTCCAAGGGAGGCTCCTGCCTTCCTTAACAGACACCTGCCCTTCAAACCAGGACACTTCCTCATTCACCATAAATCACCCATCCCCTCAAAGTGACTGGAGTATTATAAGTCTGGCAAGATGTATATGGACAACTTAACCAATTAGCTCTTTTATAAAGGCTGTTGTCTTCTTAATGCAGTGTTAGATATATTAAGGCATGTGTCTACAAAGTAAAGTATTTCTTTCTGAAGCTAACAAAGCTCTCATTCTAGCAGTCCTAAAACTCCAGTCTGCAAATGTTCACCCTGTGGCTGCATTCACTCTAGTGAGTCATTCAGTGACTACAGAAGCCAAACAATAGATCAAAGTAGCTGGTCAACATACACACTACATATACATACATTTATACCCAGATTCACATACATATATATATAAATATATATGGTTTGCCACCGGTAATACCAGCAGGAAAATTCCTTACTAACAAGTGCAGTAGCTTAGGAAGGTTGTATATCCAGCACAGCTGAATCTACATGGCATGTGTGTAATTGCCATCAAGATTATGCTTTTAAATTTGGCTCTGTTTAAACATAGCCCTTCCCATGGCCAGTCCTATCACCACCGTACCACTGCTTTGCATAGCACTGGGAGGGACCTGCCCAGCTGCTAATAAGCAGCAAGGGAACTCCTGCCTTTGGAAGGCAGAGATAATTCCCAAGGCCACTGCCCTGCTGAGCCTGTCCAGCCCAGCAGGCAGCACAGGCAGCTGTGGAGCCGTTCTACTGCACTGACAAGTGAGGCGATGGGAAAGGGGCCACGGGCAGCAGTGCAGTCTCTGATGCACAAACCCACCACATCCCAACAGCCCAGCAAGGCGACCTCTGGCAGTGTGGAGGGGCCTCAGCAAGGAGAAACATCCACCTTTCAGTTTCCCTGGCACTGTCTTCTTAAATCAACACACAACAGGCAATGTCACGATGCCCTGTCAAACAACTGAAAAGCACCAAAATCTCTCCATTTCAGCATTCACTTGAGACAGAAAAGGACACTGCACAGGCACAGAACAGAAGCAAGGAGGTCTCTAGGCAATCACTCTAATCTCTCAGGGAACAAATACTGCAGAGGATGGAGAAATTTTTTTTTGTTTTAATGTGGAGAATAACTATTTCCGGCTGCACAGACATAAAGTGAGCAATCCAGGCCCCTTAGATGAGAGCTAGGCCTCTGCTCAAGGTTACTCATAAGACAGCTGTGGGAAAGGGAGACATGAAAGCCAAAAACAAGCTGCAGGTGTCTAAGGATTAACTTGGCAGAAGAAACTGTTATTGTAGCCTTCTGATAATAATGTAGTGCTCTAATTAGAGAAAAGTCCCATGTGAAACTTCTGTATGAGAACAAACACTGTGTGTATGGTAGAAGAAAAACTTATCACATAGTTTTATTTTTGGCACGCTGTAAAGTATAAGTATGCTCACTGTCCAACAATAAACGGCTTCACTTTCGATCATATTGATCTGGCGTGATGTCCCATAATTTTCCCCGCAAATGGTAACCCCGACGTGATCGACAGGATAGAGGGCCTCACGATGTGATTGCCGAGACAGAGGGTCTCACGGCGTGACTCCACCTGAAGTGATTCCACCTGGACTGATACCAACTGATGAGATAGGAGGCCCCCGGAGGCATCAGATGCTGATATTCGGTGAAATAGATCACTGAGGGAGCGGGTAAGCCGGCCAAATCCCTGCTGACCCGGCAGGAAGCCTCGCACCGAGGGTGCAGGATGCCTCACCAGGAGGGTGGGATGTCTCACCGGCAGGTGAGAAACCTCACACAGTGAGCGTGGGAAGCCTCGTACATATAGAAGTGCGGGATGACCGGGAATCCTCACCGACAGGTGGGAAGCCTCACACAGGGATTGTGTGGGATGGGGGAAGCCTCACCCTGAAGGGTGGGAAGCCTCACCGAAAGGTGGGATGCCTCGTCTGGTTGTCTTGCCGTGAAGACGAGAAGCCCCTTACGTAATGTGTCTGGGGAGGAAAACGGCCAGGGAGGAGATGGGGATGGACAAGGAACAGCTGGCAGTCCTAAACCTCCTCCAACTTATCATCTCTGTGAGAAGATTGAAATGTGATAATTCCATTATTCGGAATTTCCTAAAGTGGGTTTGGGACCGTGGGTTAATCCCAGGAGTAGAGGTAGCCTTTGAGATAACCGTATGGGAGACAATTGGGAAGACACTGTGGGACCCTGTCAGTAGTGGCGGGGCAGAAGCTAAAGGAGCTTCCAATTATTCACCTTATTGGAAGCTTATAATAGAGACCTTGCAGGCAATGAAAGCAGAGAGGCAGGCAGCTGCCTCTGTTTTTGCAGCATTAACCCCCTTAGACTCCAGAGCTAAAGAAACCGAAATAAAAACTGCCCCCGCTTCTTCAACCCGTGCGGCCTTCCCGCTTCCCATGGGTGTAGCAAGATCTCCCGGAACAGCCACCACGTCCACCTTTTCCACTCAAGCGGCGTTCCCACTCCCCACCTTTGCCGGCAACACCACCGCCAGCCGCTCCGTTACCCGAACCCACCACCACCACCAATGCTACCCAAAGTAATCAAGAAGTTAAAGAGAAACCCGGTGGAGACCTAAATGAACCAGCTACCCAAAGCCAGCCGCCTGCGTCGGTCACCGGCAGCCAGCCGCCTGCACCAGTCGCCGGATGCCAGCCGCCAGCCGCCCACAGCCAGCCGCCTGTACCAGTTGCTGGATGCCAGCCACTTAAACCAGTCACCCGAGACCAACCACCCGAGTCAGCCGCCCGATACCAACCACCCGAGTCAGCGAGAGCAGCCCTGCAATCGGACTCGCCTCTACAATCCGCCAGGGAAGAAGAAACAAAAGGTGATGTACTGGAAAAATTGCTACGAAACGTGCTTAAAAGGTTAGAGAGCCCTAGCAGCACGCGAGCCTCCAACAGCGGCCACCCAGCCCCCGCCCCCGCCCCGCAGGGGTTTCGGATTCTCCCCGCGGCCGCTGTAACTAGCGGCGGCTCCGGCCCTCGGCTCCGACAGTATCTCAACGCGCCGGGGGCGGGAGGCTACAGAGACCGCGCGGCTGCCCGTCCCTAGAGCCAGCAGCGGTGGGGACACGGCGCGATAACAGCCACGGCTTCTCTGCACACCTCTTTTCCCAGTAACGACTCAGTAAAAACAGTTTTCCGTAACCACCGGGACCGCGCGCAGTGAAAACTTTTCCTTAGCAACAGCGTAGCAACACCGATCTTCCCCGGATCAGCGGGGTGGAAGCGGCGGCGGCGCTGCCCACGCTGTTCTTTTACTCCTGTAATTGACTTTACCATGTCCTGCCTCAGAAACTACGACTAAAAAGTGTGGAAAAGTATGGCTAAAGAATTTCCCCGCAGCTGCACGGCTCATACCTCCCCCCCCCCCGGGGGCCGGGCCAGCCCCCCCCTTCCTGTTACTCTGCAACCTGGAGGACAGGGACGATGAGAAGCCTTTGACTAAAAACTGCTTGAGAAAGTCAGACATACAGAATCTAAACATGACACTCAATCGCCGTTTACCACCCAGTTATTACACTATTTGTATACTTATGACCTACTACTGCCATATTGAGACGCGGTAAAAAGACTCCACAACCTGTTAGAGTTGTAAAGTAGGTACGTATTTTATTCAGCGCCGGACGCAGGGGGAGAGCATCCTCCCAAATCCTGCGTACATTTTACAGCTTCTAATCACCTATTTAGCATGCATATTCTATAACGCCTATACATATTTATTACCTGTCCCCGCCTGTTCTCCGCTTCGTATGTAAATCAGTTGCAGCTGCGCAATCCGTCTCTTTTATTGAATTGGTGGTCTTAATTTGAGTCTGGGGGCTTGAAAGGATGAAGTAAGAGAGGTCTACCTCTTCATGAATTTTTGACCCCACGAGTTTTGCACATGTGTGTTCTTTCTTTACCGTGGTGGCCCCCTTTTATCAAGCTCAGCAACATTTTGATAGATGCCAGATATCTTTCGAAGGGCCCCCTTATCTCTTCAGCCTTCCCTCCGTCCTTGGAGAACAGGATAATAAATCATTGTGGTAGTTTGAAAGCAAATCAGTGAGAGGCTCAAAGTCAGAACTACAATTTAATAGGAAAAAATGTAGTAATACAAAAAAAAGAAAAAAAAAAAAAGAAACCACTGACAGAGTCAGAATACAACCTGACACCCTGTCGGTCAGGGTGTTGGTAGTAGTCCACTTAGAAGGTGGTTGCAGTCTTCTGGGAGTGATAGATGCGGTTCTGTTGAAGCAATGATCCTGAGAAAGGTGTAGTTCTCCTCTGAAGGTCCAGTGGTGGTGTAGAAGGGTCTGGTCTTCCTCTGGGAATCCCGTGGAAAAAGCTGCCTATAGTGCTTCAAATCTCAGTTTATATGCAGATCGGGATACATTGGTTCCTCCCCCTGGGCGGGGCATCTCACAATGGGGATGATGAGCCGCTATCTGCAATGTTTGGGGTGAGTGAAGTGCCCATCCGGCCCCAACGACTGGCCCATTAGCAAACCATTCTGCAGCCATCAGGAACACTGCCACGCCCGGCCCCCAGCATCCCACGAAGATGGTGATAGAATACATACCATTGTAACCTAAGACATTATCCACCCCTTATTCTATCACCATCTATGTGATACCCAAACCAGTACCCCCTTTATACATATATATACATATACAGTGAAACTTTACACACAGTTCTCACTTAAAATTAAGTTTCCTTGTGGTACACAATGGGTTTCCCCATCTTTCTGCATTACCCACCAAGTGTAACCAGGTCCTTGAGCAAAAACAACCCCGCAGATAGGTTTGCCTTTGTCTGAGGTGGGACTAATCCAAACAGTCTTTCCTAAAATACCTCTCATGTGTACCACAGGGACCTTATCTCTGTCTACTGTGTGCAAGGGTTCAGACTGGGCAGGACCAGCTCGATTGATGGAGCCTTGTGTGTTGACCATCCAGGTGGCCTTTGCTAAGTTCACTTCCCAATTTTTGAAGGTCCCCCTGCCAAGTGCCTTCAGGGTGGTCTTAAGCAGTCCGTTGCACCGTTCAACTTTCCCAGCAGCTGGTGCATGATAAGGGATATGATATATCCACTTGATGCCATGTTCTCTGGCCATTCTTGAAATGGGTCCCATTGACCGACTCAATTCTCTCAGGGGTGCCATGTCTCCACAAGACTTGCTTTTCCAGGCCTAAGATGGTGTTTCGGGCAGTAGCATGAGGCACAGCGTAGGTCTCCAACCATCCAGTGGTTGCTTCCACCATGGTCAGCACGTAGCGCTTGCCTTGGTGGGTTTGGGGAAGGGTGATGTAGTCAATTTGTCAGGCTTCCCCATACCTATACTTCAACCATCGTCCACCGTACCACAGAGGCTTCACCCGCTTGGCCTGCTTGATCATAGCGCAGGTCTCGCAGCCATGGATGACCTGTGAGATGCTGTCCATGGTCAAGTCCACCTCTCGGTCACGAGCCCATCGGTACGTTGCATCTCGACCCTGATGACCAGGGGCATCATGGGCCCAACGAGCTAGAAATAATTCTCCCTTGTGCTGCCAGTCCAGATCCACCTGTGATACTCTCAGTTTGGCAGCTTGGTCCACCTGCTCGTTGTTACGATGCTCTTCATTGGCCCGACTCTTGGGTACGTGTGCATCCACGTGTCGAACCTTCACAGTCAGCCTCTCTACACGGGTAGCAATGTCCTGCCAAATCTCAGCAGCCCAGATGGGTTTCCCTCTGCGCTGCCAGTTGGCCTTTCTCCAGCGATTCAACCAACCCCACAAAGCGTTAACTACCATCCAGGAGTCAGTGTAGAGATAGAGCCGAGGCCACTTCTCTCGCTCAGCAATATCCAAAGCCAGCTGGACGGCTTTAAGCTCTGCGACCTGACTCGACCCACCTTCTCCCTCAGTAGCTTGTGCAACTCGTCGTGTGGGGCTCCATACAGCAGCTTTCCACTTCTGGTTAGAGCCCACAATTCGGCAGGAACCATCAGTGAAGAGGGCATATCGTCTTTCACTCTCCGGTAGCTCGTTATATGGTGGGGCTTCTTCAGCACGTGTCACTTGCCCCTCCTCTTCTTCAGAAGATAATCCAAAAGTCTCACCTTCAGGCCAGTTTGTTATAATTTCCAGAATCCCAGGGCAATTAGGGTTTCCTATCCAGGCTCGCTGTGTGATCAGCGCAATCCACTTGCTCCACGTGGCGTTGGTAGCATGGTGTGTGGAAGGAACCCTTCCCTTCAACATCCAACCCAGCACTGGTAGTCGGGGTGCCAGAAGCACCTGTGCTTCGGTGCCAATTACTTCCGAGGCAGCTCGAACTCCTTCATAAGCCACAAGAATCTCTTTCTCTGTTGGGGTATAGCTGGCCTCAGATCCTTTGTATCCCCGACTCCAGAACCCAAGTGGTCGTCCTCGAGCCTCTTCAGGTCCCTTCTGCCACAGGCTCCAGGATGGACCATTCTCCCCGGCTGCAGTGTAGAGCACATTTTTCACATCCTGTCCTGTTCTGACTGGCCCAAGGGCTACTGCATGGGCAATCTCCTGCTTAATTTGTTCGAATGCTTGTTGTTGCTCAGGACCCCACTGGAAATCATTTCTTTTTCGTGTCACGAGGTAAAGAGGGCTTACAGTTGTGCTGTATTCTGGGATATGCATTCTCCAAAACCCGACAGCTCCTAGAAAAGCCTGGGTTTCCTTCTTGTTCGTAGGTGGGGACATAGCAGTGATCTTGTTGACTACTTCTGTCGGGATCTGGCGACGTCCATCTTGCCACTTGACTCCTAAAAACTGGATTTCTTGAGCGGGTCCCTTAACCTTACTTGGCTTGATGGCAAAACCAGCTCTTAGGAGAATCTGGATGATCTTCTTTCCTTTCTCAAAGACTTCCTCTGCTGTGTTCCCCCATATGATGATGTCGTCAATGTACTGCAAATGTTCTGGAGCCTCACCCTTTTCCATTGCAGCCTGGATCAGGCCATGGCAGACGGTGGGGCTGTGTCTCCACCCCTGGGGGAGTCTGTTCCAGGTGTATTGCACTCCCCTCCAGGTGAAAGCAAACTGAGGCCTGCACTCTGCTGCCAGAGGAATGGAGAAAAAGGCATTGGCAATATCGATGGTCACGTACCACTTTGCTGCCTTGGATTCCAGTTCATACTGAAGTTCCAACATGTCTGGCACAGCAGCACTCAGTGGTGGTGTGACCTCATTCAGGCCACAATAATCCACTGTCAGTCTCCATTCTCCACTGGACTTATGCACTGGCCATATAGGGCTGTTAAAGGGTGAATGAGCTTTGCTGACCACCCCTTGGCTCTCCAGTTTACGAATTATCTCATGGATGGGAACCACAGAGTCTCTGTCTGTGCGGTACTGTCGTCGGTGCACTGTCGCTGTGGCGATTGGTACCTGCTGTTCTTCAACTTCTAGCAGTCCCACAGCAGAGGGGTCATCTGAGAGACCAGGAAAGGTATTTAGCTGTTGGATGTCTTCTGTTTCTACTGCGGCTATCCCGAAAGCCCAACGATGTCCTTTTGGGTCTTTGAAATACCCATTTCTAAGATAGTCTATGCCCAGGATGCATGGGGCCTCTGGGCCGGTCACGATGGGGTGTTTCTGCCACTCATTCCCAGTTAAACTCACTTCAGCTTCCAATACAGTCAGCTGCTGGGATCCTCCTGTCACCCCAGAAATAGAAATAGATTCTGTTCCCACGTACCTTGATGGCATCAGGGTACATTGAGCGCCGGTGTCAACCAAAGCCGTGTATCTTTGTGGGTCAGATGTGCCAGGCCATCGGATCCACACAGTCCAATAGATCCGGTTGTCCCTTTCCTCTACCTGGCTAGAGGCAGGGCCCCTCTATTCCTGATCATGGTACATGTTGCTCTCTTCCTGTAAATATGTTCTTGAGGTCCCTTCAAGAGGATCGGTCATATCATCATTCTTATACTGTCTAGAGTTCTGTCCACAAGAGACCAGAGCAGCGTTGACTCTAGGTGGGCTCCTTGTGGTAGCTGTTCCTCTTTTCAGTTCACGTACTCGGGCAGCTAAGGAAGAGGTGGGTTTTCTGTCCCACTTTCTCATGTCTTCTCCATGCTCCTGAAGGAAAAACCAGAGGTTACCTCGTGGAGTGTATCTTCTTTCTCTGGCTGGGGAATGTTGGCTCTTAATAGCAGAGACCCTTGTTGGTTCTGGCGAGATGTGGTGAATTTCTTGCTTCAGCTCCTTTCTGAGTTTCTCTTCCAAGTTCCGGACGTGCTCAGCCAGCTGTGTTTCCACAGATGAGACATGGGTGCGTAATGGGGCAGTGACAGTGTCCTCATAAATTCTTAGTTTGTTGGCCAGTACTCCCACCTTGTCCGCTCCTTCCCTCCATTGCAGTGTTGCTAGGTAACGGGAGTATATCTCTGGTCCGAGCCGTGCGAATCTCAACCACATCTGTGACGTGCATTGGACATCATCTGGGTTCTTAGGGAATCTCTCATCTTCTGAGAAAATTATCTCCAGCACAGCCAATTCTCTCAGGCATCGGATACCTTGTTCCATTGTGCTCCATTTTCCTTGGTGCACCTGGAGGTCTTCTTTACAAAGGTATCTGTCCCTTACACTTGCCAGCAGTCGCCGCCAGAGGCTGAGAGTTTCTTGGGTTTTCCCGACCCCCTGGTCAATGACCACATCCTGGGTCAGGGATCCAAGTTGCCTGGCCTCACTTCCATCTAGCATGGTGTCATTGGCTGCAGCGTCCCAGATGCGAAGCAGCCAGGTCAGGATGGATTCATTTGTCTGGCAGGTGAACTCCCTCCGTAGGTCACGCAGCTCACCCAGGGATAAAGAGCGAGTGATGATCTCTGGCTCCGTCTCTTCTGCTTGGTGCGAAGGTCCAGCCTCCTCTTCATCGGTCACTGTGCGGGCTGATTTGCTTTTGGATTTCTTTTTTTGAACGGGGGCAACTGCTACTGGCTTAGGCTGTTCTGGCTTGGTGATGGCTTGTGTGGAGACTGTCGTTTCTTTCAGTCTCTTTTTCCTCTATGACAGTTTGTTTAGATACGGTGCCTGTTGTTCTGCTGCTTTTCTTGTCCTCATCCTGAGGATACTGTGCTGCATCGAGCATTGTTCTGACTCAAAGCATGGTGTACACAGTGCAGGCTGTACAAAGAAGACAAAGCAGAACTAACAGCAAGATTATACCATCTTTGACATCCAAAGGGAACTCAATATTCTCAAAAACTGTTGTGTCAGGTCTGAAAGGCTGAAAGAAACCATTCTCTACTCTTTCCCCTAGGGGCTGGGTGCGATTGTTGAGGAGGCCCCAGATGTAGCAGCCCATACCAGGACAAGCAAACAAAATTGAGTATATATTCCGAATGGTGTTCATTGCCTCGGAGGTTATCATGCAATAGACATAGTAAACTAGTAAAGCAATTTTTATACGATACCCCGGCCTACACAGGAGCATTACCACAGGCAGGTAATTCCCTGTCTGCGGAAATATATACAGAGCAAGGTACAGGACACATGAAAGTATGTTGAGTATCATGGTGAATAGGTGGCTTCTAGAACACAAAATTGTAATTCTGACTTTCCTCAGGGCCTGGCCTCATGTTTGGGCGCCAAAAAATGTGGTAGTTTGAAAGCAAATCAGTGAGAGGCTCAAAGTCAGAACTACAATTTAATAGGAAAAATGTAGTAATACAAAAAAAGAAAAAAAAAAAGGAAACCACTGACAGAGTCAGAATACAACCTGACACCCTGTCGGTCAGGGTGTTGGTAGTAGTCCACTTAGAAGGTGGTTGCAGTCCTCTGGGAGTGATAGATGCGGTTCTGTTGAAGCAATGATCCTGAGAAAGGTGTAGTTCTCCTCTGAAGGTCCAGTGGTGGTGTAGAAGGGTCTGGTCTTCCTCTGGGAATCCCGTGGAAAAAGCTGCCTATAGTGCTTCAAATCTCAGTTTATATGCAGATCGGGATACATTGGTTCCTCCCCCTGGGCGGGGCATCTCACAATGGGATGATGAGCCACTATCTGCAATGTTTGGGGTGAGTGAAGTGCCCATCCGGCCCCAACGACTGGCCCATTAGCAAACCATTCTGCAGCCATCAGGAACACTGCCACGCTCGGCCCTAACGACCGGCCTATTAGCAAACCGTTCTGCGGCCATCAGGAACACTGCCACGCCCGGCCCCCAGCATCCCACGAAGATGGTGATAGAATACATACCATTGTAACCTAAGACAATCATATTGTCTCATCTGCTCTAAGTTCCCTTTTTAACTCTTAAATCCCCTGTTTCAGTTCCCCCTTTTCTAGAAAATAATAAACTCTTTTACTTAATACAAAAATTTTTCCTCTCCATTTCTCCAATATGTATCTCTTAAGGCATTACCATGTACCTTTGACAGTGAGGTTAGTACCTCCATTCGTTGTATCATTCTCCAGTTCCAAAAGAGGATGACAATGGACATACACAAACTTACACTAACCAGGATTAGTAAAATAACAGTTGGATTAACTGCTACATTGAGGAGTCCAGTTGCCTTTGGTGACCATCCAAAAAGTGTGTCCCAGCAATGATGAGATGTGTCTGTATTCAATCTTTTGAAAACCCCTCGTATTATTTCTGTATCACGGTGTATTGTGATCAGAGTCCTTTTCCCCATATCTCTAATTTCTCTGAGAATTTCCTTTAAATCCTCGTGCTTCAATAGTTGCTTAAACAAAGTTAGATTCATCCCTATGGGCACAGGTGGTATTTCCTGTACAGTGGTCAGGTTTCCCTTTATATATTGATGGGATACTACTGGTGCCTGATAAGAAAAGTCACATCCTTCAATTCTGACAAAGTTACAAATGCACAAATTGGACTGGGTTTCATTTATGATTAGTCCGTCCACCACTACCGAAGAGCATGGTGTTCTGAGACCCACGCAACCTTGACCTATGTACACCAGCAGGGTTGTCTGATTGACTGAATGGACTTCAAAGTGACAAATACTCTGTTCTGTATCCAGGCAAGTATCTTGATCACTATTTATATTCCCTTCGCATATGAACCCGAGTTGTTTCCTCATGGCACAGGATTCTATATTAATAGTTCTCCATTTCCCTTCCACCTTTTGTGCCCACATCCTGTGTTCCGAGGGATATAGGATGGTTCCTTCATGGTTTAGTCCTAAGGCAACTATTGGGTATATCAGACTCACTGACACATTATGTGTAGTTAAAACAAAGGCCGTTACCATGCTGGTTACAGGATCATAGGTGAAGTTAACTAAAACCCACCATAACTGAAGTTCTCTTTCTAAATCGGAAGCATGGTCCCAAACAACTTTACGGCCCTCCGCAGGGAATGTGCCTTCACTACCTTCCCCGATAATTGAGGCAGCTACTGATTGCATCCATATTTGTGCTTGTACGCATCCGAGAGCCAGAGACATATTTTAACTCCATAGGTTTTTGGCGGGACTTATGGAATCCGTCCTGAATGAATGCATATTCGCAACCCCAAACATTTTTCCCTTCCCAAACAGATGCATTCATGACCTTTAGCATCTGGAATAGCATTTTGCGAGAGTGGGTGTCATAAGCTTTTCCTTGACAGACATTGTGCTCAAGTATGTGGTACACACGTGGTCTTGCAGTTATGGTTATGGCTATAATCAGGAGAGATACAACTTTCCAAGCTAACATTTCTACCCGGAGTCCATTCATCTTTCCTGAGTAAGTTTCAGTTTCAGTTCATTATCACCTAGTGTTGCTTTCCAAGGAGTTCTTGGGGCCTTCTTCACTCGTGTATGATGAATCCAGGCGCCCTGTTCTTTGATCTTAATTGCAGTGTAGGTTGTCAGTAGCACCTGGAATGGTCCTTCCCACTGTGGTTCCAAAGTCTTCTCTGTAAAAGACTTAACATACACATAATCCCCAGGCTGTATGTTATGCACAGGTCCATCCAGCCCTCTGCTCCGAGTTCCAGCCACATATTTTCCAATTTTTCTAAGTTGTTCACCTAGGGCCACTAAATAAGTGGAAAGTGTCTCATCCCCAATTTGGGTAGAGATTCCTTTTTGCACCTCATATGGCCTCCCATAAAGCATTTCAAAGGGACTTAGTAATGCCAATGGAAGAGATTGGGGCCAGGGCAAATTAACTTCTTGCCCTAGTTTCACAATTTGCTGCTTAATTCATTTTTTCTACTTGGCCACTCGACTGGGGATGGTATGGAGTGTGGAGTTCCCAGTCTATACCCAAGTGGCGGCTCACCTGCTGCACTATTTTGTAAATAAAGTGTGGTCCTCTATCGGAGGATATTGTGGCTGGAACTCTGAAGCGTGGTATTATTTCTTGCAACAATATTTTGGTTGCCTCCCGGGCTTTGGCAGTTCTAGTGGGGAAAGCCTCTGGCCACCCTGAAAAGGTATCTGTTAACACTAGCAAATATCGGTACCCCCCTTTTCTTGGAAGTTCTGAAAAGTCAACCTGCCATTGCTGCCCAGGCCCCTGGCCTCTTCCAATCTGACCAAGTTTCGGTTTAGGGGTATTCTTAGGATTAGTCTGGAGGCAAAGATCGCATTGTCTGGTCACCTGGGTGACAGTAGCATACAAATCTCTGGAGAAAATTTTCAATCACTGGCCTAATTCCTTCTTTGTACTCTTTTCTCAAGGGATACTGCTTAATCCCGATTGAGTGTTCTCCTTCCTTGAGGTTAATTACTATAGGAGGTGTGTTTTTTGCCCTTCCTGGCACGTTAGAAGCCCACACTCCAGGGAACACCTGACTAACTATTTCTTCACTGATTTCCTCCCCGATCTCAGTGGTTGTCAATATCAGACTTAACGCCTCCACATATTGCTGATCATTTACCTCCAGAATAATTTCCCCATCCTTAAACATAATGGTTGCTTGTAGTTGCTCTAATAGGTCTCTTCCCAGGAGAGCCTTTGGAGAGTTCGGCATATATAAAAATTTGTGAATGCCCCACTGTTTCCCAAATTTATATTTTAAGGGTTTACAGAAATAAGCCTTTTCAGATTGGCCAGTGGCTCCTTGTACCATAACATAATCCCTCCCCACGGGCACCAGGGCTTTATTCAGTACCGAGTATGTTGCTCCTGTGTCAATTAGAAACTCCACCCTTTTCCCCTCCTTCCCCAGCTTCATTGTTACAACCAGGGGATCAGCAAGGGTAAGATCTCCCGGTCCTCCTCAGTCTTCTTTGGCACAGGCAACCATTCTTTTTCCTTTGTCCCTCTTCTGTTTGGGGCATTCATTCTTCCAGTGCCCAAATTCTTTACAAAATGCGCACTGATCTTTGTCTAGTTGGGGTGGACCTCTCTGTTTTCGTTGACTTTGTCTGCATCCCTCTCCTCTCTCCTCCCCCACTATCATAACTTTCTTCGTATTTTGCCTATATCCCTCTTCTCTATTGCTGAATACTCTCCATGCCTCATCAAGTAGCTTTTCTAGGTTTCTTGACTCAGGCCCTACTATTTTCTGAAGTTTACGCTTGATATCCCCTGTGGATTGGCCCAAGAATAAGCTCACTAATTGTTGGATTCCCGTTTCATCTCTGGGATCTAGAGGTGTATGAGGACGCATCGCACTCCTCAGTCGATCCAAAAATTCAGATAGTGTGTCAGAAGGCCCCTGTTTGATAGCATATAACTGACCAATTTATGGTTTTAGGTATAGCCCGTTCCATCCCTCTGGCTATCCATTCCCGATAACTTTCTAACTTCTTAATCTCGTCTCCCCTGTTTGGTCTCCAGTCTGGTTTCTCAAGGGGGAAATAGTCTTATACATCTAATTGCTGGGCTCTATAATAATCCTCTGCTAGATCTCTTGCTGTTTTCAAAACTAGCTGCTTTTCTGTCTCGGTTAACAATTCTAACAATAATTGCATGTCAGACCAGTCTGGATTATGCTGTTTGATAATATATCGCAGGTTCTGTGCTGTAGTTATTGGGTCGCTGCGATAATCCTGAGCAACCTTCCTCCATACTTCTAAATCAATAGAGGAGAAGGGCACTTTAACCATCACTGGGTCTCCCCCTGGTCCTACTGCCTCTCGTAGGGGGACTTGTAGGACTCGTTGTCTAGTCCGGGATGATACCGGGCTGCTCGGGGGTGAGCTGGTCTGCGTCCCCATCTCTCTCTTCCATTTCCCTTTCCTGTCTGTTAGGGGGAACCTCCAATAAGTCTGACAAGCCTTGTTCTTGAAATGTACTTTGGTAAACCTTATCCAATTTTATACACCTTTGCCCAATACTACAGGCTGAGCAGCATCTCTTTAGTTTCCCACTCTTTGCTTTATTCTCCTTTTCCATAGCTAGTACTAGAGGGTCAAGAGGAGCCTTGATCCCACAAGCTCTCTGCCACTCTGGGTGATTTCGGAGAGAAAAGAACATATCACAATACGAGACCACTCCACTTGCCCTCCCTCCTTAGAAATAGCATTAATTGTAGCAAAGTGTTATAATCTAGAGTCCCAGTGGGTGGCCACCTCGCCCCCTCATCTAGCCTATACAGTGGCCACCACTGGCTACAATACTTAATGAGAGTGGACTTATTTTCAGTACCTCCGGTCCCTGGAACTTTTTCCAATGTGCTATAACACACCCTAATGGACTAGCTTTAGGAACTACTATGCTCTGTCTAGCTCCCATTGTCTCCTCCCTCCCTTATACCTTGCTGCAATTGTAAGTTTTGCCACAAGGTGGTAGTGTTGTATCACAAATAAACTTAGAGAGCTGTTCTCTTATTGTAATTATAACTTTGAACACAAGATAGCAATTTTGCTTCAAACATCCACTACCTCTCCCAAACTCGTTAGCAACTGCAAAACCCCAGTAACAATAAAGCAACAATGAAACAATGATAAAACTGCAGTTAGACGACAATAAAACAACAATTACACAACATAACACAGCCACGCATTCACCACATTCACAAAGTCCGGACTCAAACACACCACCTTAGTTCCGATGTCATGGGAATGGAATCTACTCAACCCACTGCTGCTCTATCCATGACACCGGTCACCTTTTTCCTCCCTCCTCCTCCTGGAGGAGCAGAGCGGGCCTCACCGGTGTGCGTTCCCTTCCACCAACAGCTTGCAAGCTTTTACCTACCGAGGGACTATGTTGCACACAGGACGTCTCCTGTGATTTACCAAAAGCCCTCCAACCACACGTACGTGTTACTAAATCCCCTAAGATTAATACGTACCTTTTTATCCGCAAGCCAGTGGTCCTTATCTGTCCCCGCAGTAAGCGAGCCGAGGTCTCGGAGTTCTCCTTCAGGAAATCCCGGGGTGCGCCATGGAGCCCTCCGTCCCTCAGCCCGTCTCTGCGGACGGACAGAGCCGTCCCACTGGGTTGCCAATTGAGACATGGTAAAAAGACTCCACAACCTGTTAGAGTTGTAAAGTAGGTACGTATTTTATTCAGCGCCGGACGCAGGGGGAGAGCACCTTCCCAAATCCTGCGTACATTTTACAGCTTCTAATCACCTATTTAGCATGCATATTCTATAACGCCTATACATATTTATTACCTGTCCCCGCCTGTTCTCCGCTTCGTATGTAAATCAGTTGCAGCTGCGCAATCCGTCCCTTTTATTGAATTGGTGGTCTTAATTTGAGCCTGGGGGCTTGAAAGGATGAAGTAAGAGAGGTCTACCTCTTCATGAATTTTTGACCCCACGAGTTTTGCACATGTGTGTTCTTTCTTTACCGTGGTGGCCCCCTTTTATCAAGCTCAGCAACATTTTGATAGATGCCAGATATCTTTCGAAGGGCCCCCTTATCTCTTCAGCCTTCCCTCCGTCCTTGGAGAACAGGATAATGAATCATATTGTCTCATCTGCTCTAAGTTCCCTTTTTAACTCTTAAATCCCCTGTTTCAATATAACTGTTCACAGCTTACTACAACTATATGGTCTCTGTCTGCACCATTAATCATTAAAAGACAATAGTAACAACTATGTGTACAAGAAACAGCTAAACCTCGCCAGCAAGGCAACCCTTTGTTTGGAGTTACATCGCAACAGCTGCTAGGTGAAGGACCTTGGTCAAATGTGAATTTTCAAATGCAGAGTGCCATACAAGTGTTACAAAGATCTCAAGAACAAACTCTTACTGCCATCAGTACCGTGTTTGAGCCTGGCAGGCCACAAGCCTTCTTACATGTCTGACAAGACCCTAATGAAAGATATTCCTCATTCATTGATCAATTACACCAAACCATCAAGACACATCCTAACCTCGATGATGGAATGAAAGAACGGATGTTCCTAATCCTAACCTTTGATAACGCGAACGAAAAACCCAGCAAATCCTCAGAACATTGACAAAACCAGCGACGATGGTCAATATGATTGAATTAACAGATAGAACCGATCAACAAGCTAAAGCAGCCTATATTACAGCCACAGTAAGTGGGGTAACCATCCTGCAGTGATCACACGGCTACCCCATCACCTCCCCCACCACCCCCCCTGCCCTCTCCGCGCCGGGCAGGCAGCGAAAGTTTTTTCCAACAACTTAGACGACTTTTTCCCTACCACCGACGATTCCGGCTTCCCCGGGACAGAGATGACTCAGACCTGCGGGGGCGGGGATGATGCACGGTCCTACCTGAGAAACTACGGCTGAGAAACTTCGACTGGGAACTAGGGTTGAGAAAGTTCGCCTCCACTGCGCTCGAGCTGCGCTTCCCCCCCCCCCCACCCCCCCCTTTGCAGGGTTGGGAGTGGAGTGGACCAGAGTAAGGTGGTTTGGGCGAAATGTAATGTGAGTGGTAGACTAGGTTTAAATGAGTGGTAAACTATATTTACCGCAACTGTAAACTAAATTAAAAAAAAAAAAAAAAAAAAAAAAGAGTTACCTTAGTATTCTCTGTGAATTACTAATAGGAATTGTATTACTAGACAGAAATGGATAACTGAATTTTAATCTGTTTTCCAGTTTTACTTTATGTTAATGAGTGTTGAGTTCTGTATCTACAGCTGAACCTCGAAGTACAGTGACCCCAGAGACAATACCACAAACCTGCATCCCTGCTCGAAGAAGGGATGGAAGGATGGATCTGTGTACTCGCAGCTCGTAATGCTGTCTTTGGAACTCTCCCAAACTATTGCTCCTGATGTCTTCATAACTCCGGATCGCCCCTGATGTATTAATGGCTATAAGTATGTTGTTAAAGTTTAAGTACTATTAGATTTATTAAGTTCTCTTAGGGTTACGTGTTACGACTAAGTTCTGTGAAAGTTAACTACAGTTATGCATAACTATGTATGTTATAGCAAAGATTAGGTTCTGTTAAGATTATGTACGTACTGTCATGCATATGTGTCATGGGGTAATCGCTGTTAAGAATTCCCGGTGTAGAGAGAGGGGGTGGAGTCGGAAATGAAGTAGCCAGCATAAACTCCGCCTACCAAAAAACTCATAAAACCAAGAAAGCACTTGAAGAGACCCTCTTTTTAAAGCTTCCAGTTTGCTGAAGAAAGAAGTCGCTAGGCTCATCCAACTGTTTTTAAAGTCAGGTATGTCACATCAGCTGTGCTTGGCTGCTTTGTCCTTTAGAGAAAGACACACTGAGACACTTTTCACAGCTCCTCTTCCTGGCTCACAAGTTACACTGGTCTCTCGCCTGCTTTCCCTCCTTCCTGCACCTAGTACCATCTTGAGATGGCCTTGGCTTCCAGTGCAGCTGCCATTTTATGGCTGGGCCAGCACTGGAGAAGATGGTGTGACTGCTGGTTGGGGCCTGAGCTGTGCCCACATCTTTAGGCACATGTCTAGGCTTGGTGTTGCAGGAATAGGCCCTTTGGCCCAACATTGGTTAGTGAAGATGCCAAACCAGCATGCAACTCATTAAAATTGCAGAAAAACAAGGTGTGTTTGAGAACATCATCACACATCTGACACTGGCCTCTGCACACAGGGAAGAGCTGAGACCAAACAGGGCAAACCAGCAGAGGGGCAAAGCCTAATTAGTCAGCAGGGCTGAAGGCAATTGTTTAGGCGTGACCCCATTGTTTTGCCAGTCCTTTGGTAGCTATTCATATAAGTAGCTCAGCCACTATTTATTAAAACAGGGTGAGGCAAAGACAGGAGATTAGTAGCAGGAGAACCACAGTACACCTGTCTTTGGGATGCACAGAAGGTCAAGAAAGCAGGAGGAAGCAGGTGGCATGGCTGGAGCTCTAAAGGCTGGGGAGGTGAAGGTGACTTCAGAGCTCACGTACTAGAATGCCCAGCCATAGTCCCACATGTGCAGTCTCCAGTCCTCCGGTCCCAGATTAACTGTTGCCTGGAAGACTTGAGTATACATCATGTGTGCCACCATCCCAAGGAGACCTGGACACAAAGGACAAAGCAAAGAAGTTACAGCAGCAGCCAGAGCAGTATACTTCAGCCTTGAGTGAAAAAGCAGGCTCTCCAGTGCTGAGATTCCAATACTACAGTAATACACTCACCTGACAGCACTGAGGAGACAGCAGAAAAGGCATTGAGCTTCATCCCACAGACAGGATTGCCAGTATGCAGAATTTCCACCATCATGAGGATGAAGCTGATGAGCAGCAAGCTGATGTACATCATCTCTGATCCCAGTGACAGCCACAGGATTCCTGTCAGGAATATAGGGTGAATCCATGTTCAAGGGACAGTACTTCCCACTCTCAACCCAATCCTGAAAGGATGTCCTTTGGATATGTCCTGGGTTGACTGTATGATGCTTGTATCCCCAATCGTCTGTCCTGCTTATGCCAGGTATTAAGTTCTGTAGCTTTAAGTTAGGCCCAGAGAGAGAGAGAGTGAAGAGGGTGAAGGGGGGAGAGAAAACGCACACAGTTTGTCTACAGGAGTTACACCTTACTCCCCCGGAAATTCCTTCAGAGACTGCGCTCGAAGCGGAGACAGAAAAAATAGAGATAAGCTCTCTGTGTGCTCTTGGAGTTCGCAGCTGGGTGCTCTCGGAAATCTCTCGGCTTTTGCAGAGAGAGAGAGACTTTATTTCTTTTACTGGTTTATTTCTTCTGGGACTGGTCAGCATCTCTGTGGTCCAAGACATCAGGACAATCCCCCAGGGGCCCCCCGACTCTGCAGCCGGGCCTGGCCATTGGCCCCAGCCTCTGGAGGGACTGAGGCTGACACAGCCGCACCCACAGAAGGACTCTCTGGATCCACCATCTCTTCAGAGAAAGGAGAGGTTTCATTGTTTTATATCATTCAATTTTTGTTTCCAAACTTGTGAATATTCTGCTTATTAAATAAATAGTTTTTTCCACTTTTTCTCTAAGGAATCTTTTCCCGAACCAGTTTGGGGGAGGAGTGGCTGAAATTGGCTTGTCTAGAGGAGACCCCCTTGGAGGTCTCCTTCTAACATTTGCCCTAAACTAGGACAGGATAGAAGGGAATGAAGGAAAACAGCAGACACCCAAAAGCAATCTCCCCAGCCTGTGAGCAAGGGATCAACAGGTGCTGTAGGGGACAGAGTGCCTGCCACAGAGGATGGCTTAGCTCTTCTAGCATGGCAGAGCTGAGAGGAACTAAAATGCTCTCTGTAAACAAGCCAGCATTATTCATAAACATCAAGGAGGAAAGCAAAGGGAATAAGACAGGGGAAGCTGTTGACTATTAGCATAAAACCTAATGGTCATAGATTGGCCATGAACACATCTGAACTCTAATCACAACAATGAAAGCAAGCAATTTTAACCTGGGACTCAGCTAGTTAAGAACTATATGGTGCATCCATGACTATCTGAGACATGGCCTCTGGAATTCAGGAAGCCCCTTGCAAGCCTGTATTTCTCACTGAAACCCCAGTTAAAATGAAAATACATTCCTTGGGGTTGATATCCAGCCAGGGCAGTAACATTGACCACTCACCCTGCTTCTTGAACAGAGTGCAGGAACTTTCATGCTGGGATTTTGAGTGGGGTTTAAGTGATACCAGAGTCCACAGCTGAGCTGAGTTCTACAGCTGTGCAGTAGGAATTTGAGGAGAATGAAGAAAGGCACTCTGTAATGCTGGGCTATGGAAAAGCACAGGATTCACTGAGAGAGAAACATTAATCTGACAAATGAAGCAGCACTGTGAACACTACTGTTAGCATCTATTAATGGCTGTAGAGGAGACATTCAGCTGGGGGAAAGGAGTGTGAAGAAAACCCTCATTAATGTGGCACTGACTTGAATACTCAACATCATTAGTGCCATAGAGTCACCCAGCTCTTTAGCAGAAATAGATGAGCTGCATTCCCTGTTTAAAGGAGCTGGCTTGCTTGCTGCAGTACCATCAAGGAGAATATTTCACTAAAGGTCAGACTGTCAAAAGTATTCTGGAGGTTGCAGGCACCACACATACACAGAGACCTCTGCATCATTTTCCTCTTGAGTCCAGGCTTCCCACTGGTAATGTGTAATTTGGTCTTGTAATGTTGCCTGTGTATTGTGGAGCTGCTCTGCACACATCCAGCTCAGCCAGCCCATCCCACAATCTGCAGTCACATCCCCTTGTCCAGTGCTAGCCCAGCTATACAACGACACCTGCACCGGTTCTTAAGATGACACCATGTGCAGGAAGGGGTGAAAATAGTGCTGGTAAATCCCCAGCATTTATTATGCCTTTGCTCTCAGGGTTTGAATGCTGATGCAGGCTCTGCACCCCAGACCTTTCCCTTCACATAATATCTTCTGAAACAACTTGCCTCCAGCCTCCATCTCAGGGAATAGTTAGCAAGCTCACACCAACTGAAAAGCCTTCATTAAATGGAATCTCCATAGCACATGTACACATACATCAAAGCATAGTGAGGCTATCCACAGGATGATTTGAAACATGTGACAATGACAGGTGGGGTGATCTCTCCTATCCAAATATAGTTTTGTATTTAATGAGGCAAGGACTCCACCTTTAAAGCATAACTTTCAGATGTCCTTTTCATTTACCACAAAGAGGTGATTCAGCTTCCAGATTCATTGTGTTAGACCCCAAAACTGAAGCACTGAGTTAATATGTAGCCTGTGTGGGAGGGACTGCCCTGAGGCTGCATCCATCCTCTTCCCCTTTCCTATAGCAAGATGACAATCCCAGACCAGGTAACTTACTACATGAGACAAACCCCACTTCCTAATGGAGGGAGTCTGAAGTTTCTAGCAGTGGCTTCACAAATGGCAGTGGTTTATGCCAACATCTGGGAGGAAATCTTTGCTCTTTTAGCAACCATGAGGACAGGATTTCATGCCTGGCTCTTTGGGGACTCACCCTGCTGTCCCCACACAGGCAAAATGTTGCAGGTCCCCTGTCCCAAGGAGGCACACTGTGCAGCTACCGTGACATACAGGGATTTGGTCTTACCTCTCTCTGCTGGTGGTGAAAGCTCAATAAAGCTGCGGCATTTCTCTTCTGAAACACAAAACCAAAGCTTCTAGTTTACAAAACAATGCAGGGAACATATGGGAAAAGAAAATCTCTTAATCTTACTCTCTTTTCAGTGCATACATCCAGTCATCCCTGGATCTACCCATCAGACCTTCTCACCTCTGGTCTTTGTTTGACTATCTTTCCAGACCTTCACTGAGGCAAAGGACAGGAAGGCAACATTTGCCTGCAAAACTAGAAATGACCTTTTCAGAAAAAAAGCTTCAGCAATTTGTAAATCTTACTATCCTCTGCTGAATATAAAAATCTGTTGCTACTCATTCACAACATTACTAATGATCAGGTCTATTAAGGGTGTAGCTTGTAACAGACTGCAGATCCACCACTTCTGCTGAATTCCCACACACCCTAATCTCAGAAGAGCATTTCTAGCACTGCTTCTCAAAGAAGAAAGCATAAAAACAATTTCCCAAGTGAAATATTTTGTGACAGAGATGCGAGTCCCCCTTCTGTGGCAGAGACTCATACAGAAATAAGATCCTCAGTCCTCACATTTTAGGCATGCTATTTCAACAAATTGTGTTAATATTTGCTTTGGCTTTTTATGTTGGTGTATTGGGTCTGACTGGGGTAAAGCTCACAGGCCTTACACTGCTGTGCTTTGTATTGGTAGCTGGCGTTGATAACAGAGCACTGTTTTGGCTACTGCCAAGCAGTGCTGTCTCTCTGACATTCCCTCCCCCACTGAAGGGGATGGGGGTGGGCAAGATCCTGGAAGGGGACACCAGCAGGCCAGCTGACCCCAGTCAGCCAAAGGGATATTCCATACCATATGACATCAGCTCAGATATATAAGGGAAGGAAGAGAGGAGGAGGAGGAGGCACTCAGGGCTGGTCCATGTTTGCCTCCTGGAACAACCATCACGCGTGCTGAAGCCCTGCTTCCCAGAAAGTGTCCGAACATCGCTACTGATGGGAAGTAGAGATTGATTGTTTTTCCCTCCGCTCTTGCGCATGCAACTCTCAGCTTGCTTGTTCTATTTTTTCCCCCGCTGTAATAAAACTGCCTTATCTTATCCTGGTAGTTTTTCCATATTATTCTCTCCCCTCTCCCAGTGGGAGAGGGAGTGATAGAGTGACTGAGTGGGCACCTGGCACCTAGACGGGGTCAACCCACGACAGTTGGCCAGGTGCAAACTACTGTCTCAGCTGAGGGTCCATCACTATTATCTGTAAGTCTCTGTCCCTGCATTTCTGCTTCATGTAAGAATCTCATTTTCTCAATTTCTATCCCCAGTTCTAATCTTTCCAAATCTCCTGTGTTACTTCTATCATCCACAGCTCTCAGGATGCTACCCAGTTTAGTGCCATCTGCAGTTCTCATTAACTTGCAATTTGCTACTTCACCTAGAACTTTAATGGGGATATTCAGTAATGGCTCATCTAAACTGATCCTGAGATTAGCCTGAATAATGAAATCCTTTCTCCAGCTTGACTCAAACTCCTTTTGTTTAGAGTAGTCCCTTTTTTGTTGTTTTTATTGTATATGCACTTGCTTCAAAGATGCACAGTAGTGGGTGGGTTGTGCTTGATTTAGAGGAAGCAGGAGACTGAGACTGACTGTGCTTCTACCCTGTGCTCTATCCCATGTTCTGCAGCAATCCAGATGTTCCATGCTTTCTGCATTCCTTCAGGCACTGGGGTTATTCCAGGACTGCCCACTGGACAGATAAGTCGCTTAGAGAAATCAGTCGAGGGATGTAGTTTCATTCCCACAAGCATCATGGAAATACAACCCACCCCAAACCAGTCCTAAATAAACACATCTCCTTTCACAGCCTGTCTGGAAATGCTCATAACAAAAAGCAGCCCACTTGTTAGGACATGAGAGTTTCAAGCACATTCCCTTCTGCTCCAACCCCTCCTTCTGTCTGCTTTTCTTCACCAGTTATTTATTTTCAAACTCTGACAGCAACAGAGATGAAAAATACTATACTGGAAGGATGGCTTGGTTAAAGAAGGTGAGATGTTTGTACTTGGGCAGAGCTGAAGGGAGGGTGGTGGGCTCAGGGGAATGGCTCTGATGAAAGTGACTTTCATCACTCTATATTTAGATACAAATCTCTGTGTTGGCCACCTTCTGGATTAGTTCTGATCCTTGATGTGTGTGCCAGGCAGTAAAGAGCATCTGAGCACTGCAGAGCACCCACCTGTGCTGGCGTGGCACAGGTCCCAGCAGAAGGACTTGAGCAGGTCTGGGCAGGAACAAGTCAAGGGTGAAGGGAAGCACCAAAGGGTTCTAGTACAGGTTGCACAACCACTCCCTGGCACTCCAGGATTTACAGTCCCACATGGTCAAAAATCACAAATGAAACTTGTCACAATATCACAAAAACTAAAACCAATTACAATATTGCAGGTCTAATCCTCAGGTCAATTTGCCTCCTAGCTTTAGTTTCTTTGGGATCAGATCCTCCAGGTTTTCTCTGTATCTATAAGGTAGTAATTCTCTTTCCCCATTTTTTGTTTTCTTTTTTTTTTTTTTTAAGAAAAGCCCAGTCTCTGTTTAATAACACAAAACCACTCAGTTTGGTGATTTAAGAACACCAACGATTGTAGTCCTCACAGAGATAGCTAAAAATTAACATCTGCATAAAATCACTGTACTTAAATTTCTGAGAGGACATGCACAAATTTACCCTGAAGAGCATGAAGTAAGCTGTGTGTAGGAATGGAGGTATGGGGAAAGGGAAAGGATGCTCATGGGAGTTCCCATCAGGATGAACAGTGCCATCAAAAAGTCACTGCCATCACCACCATCACTTGTACCATCACCACCATCACTTGCACTTCACAGCCCCTATTCCAGACCAATGGGCACACCAGAGACAACCATTATTTCCTTCAACCAGTTTCCCTGCTCTGTGAACATTCCAGTGAAGGACAGAAATATATTGACTGCACCAGTGCACAGGGCTGATACCATCTAGGAAAAGGAGGAAGACTTTTCTCCCAAGTGTTCTCAGCCTCCCACCTTTCAGTTTCAAACTTCTCTGGAGTAAATACAAGGCAATAAGTTGTGGCTGCCTGAGAAAAACACTACCTGGCCCTTCCATGTTCTCTTCACAGGAAAGCCACATCCCTGTGTGGAAGTATCTGAAGGCAAAGTGGTCATCTCCAGTCTCCCAGCTGTAGTGCACTATGTCCTCAACTGAAACATTGCTAGCATATCCATCAGGTGGTATGGGGACACCGATGCACTGCATGGCTTTGGTCTTCCCACACAAAGGCTTGGGTACTTTCTGGGTCCCAGTGCACCAGTAGCTGCCCAGCAAGGCTGTGGTGGAGAGGGTGAGAGCCAGCAGGTTCAGGACGACAGCCAGGAAAGTACGGCGCAATGGCAGTCCCTTCAGCAGCTCCATCTACAACACACAAATGGGAGAGACCGTCACACTGGCCACTTGTCCTACCTAGCCTTGTGAATCCCACCTTTTCCCAGCATGCATCTGTGGGGAGGGGTTATGAGCACTGCCCTCCTCACAACATCCCCACGGCTCACCCAGCATGGAAGAACCATTTCTTGAAAGCCAGGGCAGTGGACCAATAGGTCAGCTTCAACCATTTCAAAGTATGCTGAGTATCTGTACTGGGGAAGAGAGGGTGACATAGCAGGACTGAGTGCACTGAGGTGTCTGAGCACATGAGCAAAATGAAAGGAGCATCACATGCATCCATCTCAGAGATGACAGAGAGAAACTGTTAACCAACTTCCCTGAATACCATGTGTTGCCTTTACATGAAATACAATGAATGCTCTCTCCAACAAAATGAGAAATCTTGCTGCCAAGTGTCACAAAACACTTTTTCAAGCAGTTCATTACTGTACCTAGGGAGGTAGAAAGTATAGTGATTTCTCAGTGGGAAAAGGCAGGAAAATGTTCCCATATCGCTGAAGGTCACATATCAAAGCAGTGACCAGCTCAGAGAGGACACCCAGCTATCCAGACCTGGCATCTTGAGTACAAGCCCCAGAGCAGCACCGTCAACCTGAGCTCCCATCTGCACATCAGAAATTTGGTAGGATGGTGGGATGACAGTGCCTCTGCTTTCACACAAAGTGCCAAAGGTTTTTTTTCCTATAAGAGTAAATGTTGCTGTGGGATTACATTATGTGTATAATAGAAAAGCAGGCCTGGAAGGCCTAGAATAAGCCTCTGTCCTGGGCCCGGAGGTGACCATGGAAGCATATCCAGGTCACCAGGGATGGACTGGGAAAGAGAATTGTGGGTTTGTGGCCTTCTGGACCTATTGAGAGTGAGGATTATAGTTTGTGACCTTTTAGGGTATTGTTTACCTGTTATCATAATAGGTAAAAACTGTGCAATAACCCAGGTGATTGGGGAACACTGTGGTGAACATCTTTCCTGTTTATGTGATGACATATCCTGTTTGTGTAATGGTATTTAAGGAATTTTCACTGCATGATAGTAGTAGTCTTAGTCTTTGTCTTTGCACAAGAACACTGCAAGGTGAAGGTCATAATAAAGCCTCTACATGGAGTCTTTGCCTGCTGTCCTCTTGTGTGAAGTCCAAGTGTCTGCCTAATTACTGCAAGATGTTGCCACAAACACTTACTGATTTCATCTCATCATTAAAAATAATTCAGAAAGCAGTTTGTGAACCAGGGTCCTGTGGACTTTCTCACTCAGAATCAGAAGATGAAGACTTTAGGGTTCCTGCAAAACCCTGCACTGACTCCTGAGAACCCCAAAATATCACTCCATAGATTGATTAGATGTCATCTACCCACACATCAACTTTCATGTAATCAATGCATGTCTCTTCCCACGTGGCACTCCCTATGTTTGGCGCAACTTCATTCAGATACTCCCACCCTTTCCTATTTATGACTCTGAAAATCTATTTACCCATGAATAGATTCAGTTTGTACAGACGCTGCCTGCTGCTGGTCCCCTTCATTTAACACCGGCTGACTCACCCAACGCTGAACGTGTGAGAAAGACCCAGCATTCTGTGGACACCACTATAAATAAAATATACAAGACCCAGTTTTGCATTGTTTGTGACTGTACCACAGATAAAAGTGGTGCAGTTAGAATCATTTTTTCTGCTAACCTGCAAGAACATGGGTCAACAAAGATGGTGCTGAAGCTCCTCTTGAAAAGCAGGACCTTATTAGCATCTCATCACACTGAGAAAGCAGTGCCTGACCCAGAATACCCTCATTGAAAGCAAGAAAATACTCAGCTCCTGAAATTTTCCTGTATTGTTTCATACTCTGGCTTCTTTTGTCTCTTCACTAGGACATTTCTCTCTGTGCCCTGGAGATGGTAACATCTTAGTAATGCCATAACTAATGACTTTCATGATTTGAAGGTATGTTGAATATCACCATTTTTGCAGAGTAGACACCTACTAGGAAAAGTTTCTGGCTAAAATTAGTGGAAAACTTCTCACTGAAAGTTTTTTTTTCTGTGAAAAATTTGGCTTATGACTGAAAATGAAATTACAGACAAAATTGCTGTCCTCAAAAACATAATTTTTCACCTGAAAACTGAAACCTTCAGCACACAAAGTTTTTCAGTTTTTCATCAATGCTTGATTATAAGATTTTATGTCATCAGGTTTTGGGTTGCTAATGCTTTTACTTAACAAAAAAATCCACTCACAATATTGACAAAAATAATCTTTCTAATTTAAATCTTTAATAGTGGGGAAAATATTCTCTCCAGTTGATTTATGACAGTAGTTAAAAGGCCATATAATTTCAGGAAGAGTGTTAAGGAAAAGACATAAAAAATACAAGAAACAAATGAGTCAGAAGTAGGAAGTGGATCAAGGATGAAGAAGACATATGGAATGAGAAGCAAATCTGAACTACTTCCTGAAAACATTGTTAGTAAAGCTTCCCTCCACAAAAGCCAAGCACTCACTGATAATAACCAACCATAATATCTAGATAGCTCCAAAAGGAAAGATAGTTGAATTTACCTTAGTAGCAAGTCTTTGAAGTCCTGTTAATTTGGATGAACAGCACAGAAGTTAGACTCACACTTTGTCTGCTGTTTTGTTCATCTCTATATCCTCCAAGAAACCAAATTGCTGCAAAATCCCTTCCTCCTTTGTCTGGTCCCCTCCTCCTATGCCTCCCCAGTGATTATTAAATGCTATCCTTCTGATCAGCAGCTGTTTTGTGGAAAATGGTCATTTTGTAATCCACAATGCAATCACAGCACAGCTGTTCTGGGAGATTATATGGGAAGCGATTGGTGCTGTGGGTTGGGATTAAAGGCAGAAGAGTGACCTGTATTTACTGAGTAGAAACTTTCTTTAAGATACTGAAGGATTCCAGCCATCCCCATGTGGTAGCTATTTGGGAGCTTGTATGGAGCAAGCTGGCAGCTCTGGCCAATGCTATAGGGGAGGAGTGACCTTAGCTTGGAAACTGCCAGCACCCTTGGCATCAGGTCACCCCTTGCCCTGTGCACTATCTCAGCAGAATGGCAAAGACCAAAAGCATCCCAGCCCTAGGATATCTTCCTGGCCACACCTGATAGTTGCAGAAAGGGCAGAATAAAAAAATGGGAAGAGGAAAGTTTATGCAACTGCATCTGCTCTGAGGACTGAGGATTTCAGTCCCTGAAGAGGTACCAGTACAGCCCTCCCCATGGACACTGGAAATTTTGATGCATAAAGGATCCCCTTAGCAGAAGAGCTGCTGAGTGGAACACTGACACCATGGCATCACCACCACGAAGGAGGTATTTGTAACAGCAACAAGTCAAGCCAATAGTCAAAGCATAGGAGAATGAGGTAGACTGTCAGTGTCACTTGTAGTGGCAGCTTTTACCCAAATGTGAAGTTCACTGGGAATCCCAGCTGGTTCACACTGGATGAATTTGGGAACCTAGTAAGAAGAGACAGATTCACATTCACACAAAGTTCCCTCTGAGCTCTTCTCCTGAAAGTTTAAGGGCTCCCAAAATACCTGTGTGGTATCAAAACCATGAAAAGTAAGAATGACACCACCTCTCATGAGAATGTACTAGAGGCCATGGAGCAGAGCTGCACTGAATCAAACTGCAAGGGAGGGAAGCATCCCAAAGGAAGACGCATCCTCTCTTTCCCACAAGCACTTTGCCCAGTGCCAAGCAGGTGAAGCTCGCACCACCACTGGGAGCGAACAAGGCAGATTCCCTGCATGCTGCTCTGCCAAGAGAGAGGCAACCAGTGGTCCATCCATTCTCATCCCCCGTGTCCAACACTAGAGCCCGAAGGCTGGGGGCAGGTGCTCTGGGTGACAGCACAGCCTGTGCCAGCCCCACACAGCATGGGCAGCAGACAGAGAAGTTCACGGCCTATCCCGGGCTCCTGACCCTTCCTGCCCTGAGCAGGATGGGCAGTAGCTCTATGGTTATTTTAATCCCAGGCGCTGCATAAACTCCTCTTATATAGATAAGCATTTCTAAGACGGACTAACTGAAAGCAATGCTAAACGTCCCTGTGCTCCATGGACTGCCTGCAGGTTTTTGATTAATAAAAATGTTCTGTTTGAAATAGATGTACTTAATTTACTGAAGTAGGTAGAACAACAGCTGATGCCATTTAAAACGAGAGTGATTTTTTTTCTTTCTTTTTTTTCAGTCTGTCCACATGTGGACACCTTAAATTTGACTTCTAAATGCTCAGTTAAAAAAAAAAAAAAACAAAAGCCTGGTTTACAAGCTCAAGAATAGATTAAGTCCATCTCTACTAATAATCCTTAACACCTTCCTAATTTTAAACTTGATGAGAGTTTCATTAAAACCCAAGATTCTATGTAAATTTCTAAAGCTGGGTTCATGGGATATATATGGATGAAATTAAACTGAATTAGCTTTATATGGATAAGAATTCATGCTGGGAAATAAATTTATCAGAAATATGCTGTGGTTTAAAAAATATGCTTATAGCAGATTTAGTATTCTGAATAATGGCAGATATTTATCCTTCCAGAAGATGGCAATCTTTCTCTAGTCTTCTTTTCAGGAGCCTCTGCTGCTCACGTGTATGCTGGGGGGAAGCAACACCCAAGTTTAGACTTCTATTCTTTCCCTTGAAATTCCTCCCCCCCGCCTCCTTTTTTTAACATTTTTATGACCACAAACTCTTTACCTTGACTCTGAAATGGGGTGTGGATCTGTCTCTTGGAGTTATCTGAGGCTGGGAATGCTTGAAATCACTGGGAAAAGAAAAAAAAGAGGAATCCTTGGAGGAGCTTAGCTTTTGCTTACCTTCTGCCCTGCATGAAACTATTCTTTCTAATACCTTTCACAATATTTTGTCAAGTATCACACTAAATTTCCCCAGATTATTGCACACAACTCAAAGAACACCAACACCAGAGCATGTTTCCTGATGTTCAACAAACTCCCCTTAGCAAAATTATGGGGATTTTATCTGGTTTTGGTTGGGATTTTGGTTGGTTGGCTGGTTTTCTTTAATTTTCTATTTTAACCTTACCTCAATCTGACCTATTATAGACAGAAAAATCAAGTTGTATCTATCTGTCACTCTACTGTGCCTCCAGTTTTCTCCTCTTTGTATCTGATATTTCCAACCATAATTTGGCTTGGCTAGAGTTTTTGGATGTTTCTTTCTCTTTGAACTCAGCAGCAGCCAGTCCCTGGTGACTGGTTTAAAATTCACCCATTGAAGTGAATGCCCATAGCAGTTGATTTCCTGTGCAATCAGCCAAGCACTTGACTTATAGAAACAAAACAAGGAAACAAAATGCAAAAACCCCCAAAATCTTTGCACAGCACCGCTACGGAGATCGTCAACTCTAAAAAAGCCTGGGCGTTGACAAGTGATGCATTTTTATCCTGGCTCTATCACCATCTACACCCTGGCTTTGGTATATCCTGCCCCAAAGTGACAAATTCAGCTCCCAGGGATGTCAGTGGAACAGAAGGTCAAGGAGACCTTGCCAGACAGGGCCCAAAAACTTGCAATATTTAACTGGTGGGTCTCAAGAGACACATGACTCCCCACAGCCCCCCATGCAGCAATCCTCCAGGGATATCAGGGACCATTTGCTGTCCTGACATTGGCTCTACAGCTGACCTGAAGAGGAAAGGAGAGGAGGAAGGGTGGCTATTTACACCCATAGAGTCGCTCTGTGAAAACTGGCTAAAGACAGGCTCATACTCACCCTTCATTCCACACATTTCTCGCACATGACACTTCCCACCGCTCTCATTTTTGCTGTTTTTACAGGAAGATCATTCCAAGCCGCAGTCCCCTCCCTTACTGCCACACAGAAAGCAGGATGTCTCCTGAGTGACAGTGTCATGGAGGGAGTCAGACTTCTCAAACCCAGTGACAGACTGCAAATGTCAGATTTCTCCCTGAGCTCTGAATAATTCCACTCAGATTGTAACCTTTATTTAGCTGTTTGCATGATGCATTAACTCTTGCTCTGAAAATGACCTCACTAGGCATGTTTTTTTCTAGTCTAAGCACATTTAAAGGTGAATTCTGTTTTCAAAGATGATCAGCTTACATTGCTAGACACTAAGACTGTGGCAGAAATAAAGATTGAACTGGACTAAGTAAATGCATCTTAAGGATGGACAAACAAGTAACAAGTTGGTCAGTTTAGACCTATTTTTTTTCCTTCTGCTTTTATTTTTTTCTCAAAACAAGTCTTAGTTGGCTGGATTTTTTTTCTAATCTTAATGGTTATCAGCCACTGAAAAACCACACAAAAAACAGACATGAAAAGGGAAAAAATCAGATGCAGCAACAAAGACTTTGAGGACTCACTAGAGATTCTAGGTGTCTCAATTTCTGGATAGGAAATATAAGACCATATATTATCTATAAGGCTAGGGGGTTGCTTTTCACAGAGTGCTTAAACTCTAGGATGTATTCACCTGAGCACACAGGGGAAAAAATAGTATTTATGTAATTTAGCTAACCATATACTGTAAACAGACAAGAAAATAACAAATTTATACATAGAGCTATAAGGATATTAAAGAGGTGCCAGTCCAGAAAAGGGTCTGTACAAAACTCCAAGTAGATAAATGCTTACCTTATGCACTGCTCACTACTCCCATCTGCTCTTCTGAGGCGTCCAGTGAAATACTACAAGGCGATCATGAACTCTCCCCCATGTCTTTCTTTCTGACTGAATATGTAGTAGCCAAGAAATTCTGTGAGATCTGACCAGATGCTTTGAAATGTACCAAGTCTGTCATTTTATTGATGGTTTAGTTCTTTCTGAGCTTGCTAAATCATCACAGCACATTATATCAGCCGCTAGATTGGCAGGGTGTCCACTTCTGCAGAATGAGTCTTTGTAATTTGGTAGTCACCTCTATGAAAATTGTTGCTACTTTTAAATCTACCACTGACAAGATCTCAGTCTGTTACTACACAGAATCACAAACACCCAGACTCAATGACTACCACAGGCTAATGGAGTTTTTTATCAAGAGGAACCATTACAACAACATAGTCTCCTCTCAGAACCCAAAGAACTTTGTATAATAATTTCTAGTGATACACAGAACTCCTACCAGAGCTATAGCACATATTTTATACGACTAACTGGTATTGACTGTGCAGCAGAATATGATGGAGAACCCATCACATCCTTAGAAAAGTTATTCCAATGATTAATTAACCTCACTCTTAACATTTTGCTCTTGTTCTGTAAAGTGTCTGCTTTAGTTTTCCAACCTGACCAGGCTGCTCCAACACACAAATAAATACCCAGTGAAGTGATTTCCTAAAAATGTTATTGTAAGAGTCACAAATCAATGTGTTTCATTAGAGGCACACAATGTGATCTAACCAGCTGGCTGGTGGCCCAAATTCCTAGTTCTGTACTTGGCTCTGACACGTAATTTTCCCCTCCCATTGGCCAAGTCATTAGTGGTGCGTTTACACTGCAGTCAAAGCAGTGGTAGTGATGGGGAGTAAACATTCAGTGCTTGTTTTAATTGGGTGTTGCTAGGAATTTAACTCCAGCAATATGGAGCACAAGGCAGGGCACAAACCTAAGTCCAGAAATGGAATAAACTGTGCTAAACTCCACATTGCCATGGCTGGATTGATATTCCCAAAATAGTCCTTGTTTCCATACACTGTAAAGTTGGGTCTTTGGAGTCATTCCCACAGATGCAAATCTACAGCACAGGGGATCCTTGTTGATATTGGAATCAGCACAAAGACAGCGGGAGGCATTCTGTATTGGCAATGACAAAATTTAAGAATCTAAAATTAATCTGTGCAATGAGTACTTCACATAAGCAGGTGATCTTGGAGTCAAGGATATGTTCAATATGTTTTAAAGTGAAAAAAAAATGGAAACAACACAGTTAAACCAAATTGCACTTTGGTTTCACTCGTGGAAATTAGAAAGTCAAAGAATTGTTCTTTGATTCAATTTATCTTTTCCTCCATTTCACCATAGTGAATAAGCAGAATAAGCAGTTAGAGGAAGCCTCCAAAGGTTATCTAATCAATCCATCTGCATCACTATGACCTTAGCACCCTGAAGAACTTCAAGCCTACTGTTAATTTTTTTTTGCAAGGAGATACCAATCCATCCTGGAATAAAGTCCCTTGTAATATCTTTTTTTCCCCAACCAAATCACAATAAAAACCAGAAAACTTTTCCATTTCTGATAAATGCCATGGTGTCTATTCCACATCTGATTTATTTATTCACATGGATTGTCCTCTCAAGGCCATTGGAGCTACATGGTTTATTAAAGTTCTACTCACATGCTAGTATTCGAGGAACCAGTGCCTCAAAGGAAACATCTAAGCTAACAGGAAAGGTTTGGAAATCTAAAAGAGTGAGTAAGACAGAGAGCTTTTTAAAGGCAAGGCGTGGGAGGTGTTTTCATTCTTTAGCTATTAAAAATTCCTTGCTTTGACAAGAAAAAAAAGGGGGAAGAGAAAACTGGGAGGAGAAGGATTAATGAATAAAGAGGCAGCATGGCAAGAGATACAGCAAGCATGGTGGCCAGAAGGCACAAGCAAGTTTCTCAGGCTGGGTTCCCTGACAGAGCAGGGGTGGTAGCAAGCACAGATCAGAGGAGTCAAGATCTAATATGCTGTCTAAAGAGAATAATGAGACCAGTTTTCCTTACAATGCTGAGCAGAGGGGTTTTGTTACAGTGGGTGCTTTGAAAGCAATCATCCTAGATATTACAATTGCACCTTTTATCTTTCTGCATGCCCTGGTAATTATCCAGAATTGAGGGCATCTCCTTTCTTCCTCAGATTTGGTGAGGATCTGGGATTCCTTTCCATTCTTTTATGGCATTTTGGAGCTCTGGCTTCACAGACAGTCCTGCTGTCAAGTCCAGTCTCCATGGCTCATGCCTCCCATGGCCTTGCATGCTGTGGTGGGCAGCACGCTGAAGCTGCCTGTGCAGCAGGGAGGAGACAGGTCAGGACAGGGCAGCAGTGACACCAATTTGGAGGCCCAGTGGGAGCAGGCAATGCCAGGAGCAGATGGTGTCACTGCCATGGACATGGGGTGGATGCAGCACGTGTATACCGTGTGTAGTATATGTTGCAAAATAATTCGTGCTAAAACTTAAAATTACAGCATTTTACTGAAGTTGAGAGAAAGCACAAATACCAGAAGCAGGTGACCGTCAAAATTGTGCATTTCAAGGGATTTCTGTCTGAATAAGCCCTGGTGAGATGCATTCAATTTGCATTCCACAGATGAGCATTTTGTGGGATTTCCTCATCTGGCAGAGCTCCAGGATATGTCCACAGATAAGCATTTCGCGGGATTTCCTCATCTGGCAGAGCTCCAGGATATGTATTCTACATGTGTATAAACAAAGATATGGCTCCAGGATATGGATTCCATGTGTGCATGTACAATAAATAATATACATTGCCAGAAACTCATTCCAACAGCAAAAATCGACTACTGATTTCAGGAACTGTCATCAGACATGGTGGAAAGACAGGAAAAAACTACACTGTTGTATTGAAAAGATAAAATTAACAAAGAATAAAAAAGGTGTATGTCGTGGTTTTAGTAAAAAGTGTAAAAAGTAAAAGGTGTAAAAAGACACCTCATGGAAACCACAGCGGGGAACTGGTGAGATTCGAACCAACAGGGTTTTGGATCCAGTTCACCCCAATGCCGATCGCCTGGCTCAGCATTGTTTTTTTGCTTCATGGCTCTTTTTCAAATTTTAGACTTTGATTTTTAATAAATTCTCTTTAATCATAAAATTGATTGGTTCATTTATAACAAACTTGGTGACCCTGACATGATCCAAATCTCGGTTCCGCGGTTTCCCCCTCTGATCAGGAGGCACCCCGCTAATTTAGCGGCCTGACAGCAGAGGAGAGCCAATGGAACCAGCTGGATTCCGAACAGCAAATTAAGATAAAAGCCACAAGCAAAAGGGGAAAGAGGAACGAGCTCGGAGCTCCCAAAGACACTTAGAGGGGACGGCCTTCGGAACCACGGCGCATTTTTCATTCGTAAAATTCTACGTGCACGGAGATCCACACAGGAAAAGGGTCCGTAAGTACTGCGGGTTGAATGAGGGTGGCTGAGCGTGTGTATGAGGCATGATAATATCACGAAGCGAGAGCAGACCCCAAAAACCGCAGTTCCGTATTCCCGCGAGGGTCCCGGTCGGTCACGGGGGAAGCGAATCTGACGGGAAACTCATTACACACGTCAAATCCGAAACTCGGGAAAGTTCGGACTTCAGCCACAGGAAGGCTAGAGGGAAAGGGACGTCCTCAGGAACTCGAGAGACTGGTAAGCCCTCTGTGCCTAGGACCGGGAAGGTCCAGGGGAGAGAAAGCAGAAACGAGTAAAAAGGGAGCTTTTACCAGATCAAAACCAGGTGGGACGGACCTCCGCTGGTCACTGGAACGGTAATCCAAAAATTAACCGAACACGGTGTGTAAAAGCACCGTTGAGAGTGGGTTTGTAAAGGTGTAACTGAGCGAAACATGGCACAAACCCGGAGAGGAAAGCGAGTGTGTGTCCCTAATAAGTGCATTTCCGGTCTCCCGCGAGAGACCTGGTCCCAGAAGGAAAACGCGATTAAAGAGTCAGAGAGTAATACCTTGTAAAATGGGACAGAGGAAAAGCAAAACCCAGGGGGGGTCCCAGGAAAAAACCTTAGGAGAAAAAGAGAGTAATCTACCAGAAATTCCCCGGGATAGTCCGCAGGGAGTAATGCTGGAATACTGGGAAGAGTGCCCCTCAACAGAAAAAAACTGATGAAATTGGTGATTCAAATGTTGAATTACATCTTAACCAAAACACCAAACCTCTACCTCTTAAAGAGAGGAATTCCAGAACTTAAATTGAAATCCCTAATTAAAACTGAACTCTCCGAGGGACCCCAAAGTGGTCAAAGGAGAAATACGTTCACATTCCCCAGAAATTCGCTACCATCACCAAATCTCCAGGAAAAGTATAAACATCTGAGGAGATTTTGTTTCACAGGGAAAAAAAATATTTAGATTCTGGACTGCGAGTATGCTACTATATTGATAAGTACACACGGGCCAGGATGAGCAATGCAGTCGGCTAAAAATACCTCTGCTGCTGCAAAAATCAACTGTTTACAAATAAAACACAAACCTGCAGATGTATGTATCTCAAACTCTGCAGAGATGATTCTTACCTTGCTAAAAAGAACTTCAAATGTGCTAAGATTGTTCAGTAGTGAAATGGGTAACAACTATCTGTTTTCAAATACCCATAGTTTGTTTTAGGTTGTTTGGGGGGTAGGGGGGGGTGGGAAAGCGACAATTCAAACCCTTCCTCTTGCAGAGAAAAAAACCAAACCCTAACACTTCTTTACAGCAGAGAAAAACCCTAAGCTGGACATCCTCAAACCAGCTTCCCCACATTCCTGCATGTTAACAACTTGTAACGACTCTTATCTCTTTAGTGAGAGCAGAGAAAACCTTTAAAAATTTGTAACTAACACCAAAGTTTGAAATCTCTTTTAAATACTCCTACAGGAGCCACTTAATTTAGCCCATGTTTGGAACTTATGAGGAGTGGACCTGTCTAGCCCTAAATATTTATGTAAATAACAAAAAAATCCCCCGGGACCAAGCCAAGGCTGTGGGACAGCTGGGTCTCAGTGCCAGGCAGTGCCTGACGCCGCCAACCCCCGCGGACAGGGGCTGCAGTGGCTCCCTGGGCCCATGAAGGTGCGAGACACCCTGGCCCCAGCCCGTCCCTGGGGCACAGTCGGCTGTGCCCGCCCACTGAGCTGCACCGGCACCTGGGGCTATGCAGAGCTTGTAGTGCTGGGAGCACCGGGACCAAAAGGAAGGGGGCAACTACCAAGAATGAAACATTAGAAATTAATTGTTCAAGGTGTCGGGATCTGCTGTTATACCAGGAGCTCGACTGAAAAGTGTGTTTTCTAGTAAATACAGAAACTTCTCTATTTATGCCAAAGGAAGAACAATTGTTCAAATGTTCTTTGCATGAGTGAGAAAAATGTGTGTATGTGTGTGTGTGTGTGTGTGTGTGTGAATTTAAGTTTTACTGGCAGATAACAGTAACAAGGGGATGGCCGTGAGAGTTTGCTAAATGTGCAAGATGGGGTTGAAAAACATGAGTTTCTGATAATTCCTATTTCTGATTGTGGTTTGCTAGGAAGAAATTTAACATCTGGAGTTAAAAATACGAGTTGGTGTTGTGGGGGGGGGGGGTAATAGGAAAACTAACACTGTTGTGAATACTAGACTGAACCCCAAGGTGTGGGCAGTCCCAGGGAATATAGAAGTTAAAAGTGGGTCTTTTAAAACCATGTGTGTGTGTTCCCCTATAACACTCTAATCCTGCCAGTTATAGTGCAAGACCTGACAATAGTAAATGAAACTATTAAACCTAGGCACTCCCCAGTCCTAGATTCTTGTATCATCTTGAATCAGGTTCCCTCCTCACACTGGTGCTAAAGGATGCTTTCTAGAAATACCCTCTTACAGAACATTATAAATAGTATTTTGCCTTTGAGTAGAAACAAGAGGAAGAAAAAGTTAATTTACTCCATCCCTAGGAATGAAGTCCTTACAGTAGGTGAAAGACTTGCTCCTATTGAGAGAATGGGGTGAGGTAGTAGCTGAAACCACTGTGATATTGTTCAGTTTTCTGAATAGTGGAAGAGTTGTGTTTGAACACTACAACAAGACAGGGACAAGCTCTGGGCTCTGATATACTGTGTGTGATAAAGAGAGTGAACACAAGGAGAGAAGAAAAACTGGGAAATGCAAATAGTACATAGAAAGATTGATTTTCTTTTAAAGATTTTTATTCACTAAGAAAAGAAATGGTTTTAAACTGTAGAAAAAAGAAGTCAAAAATATCTTTGATGGTTCAAAGAGTTGTAAAATAGTGGTTTCTTCTGTAAACTTAAAAATTTGAACACATCTTTCTCTGAGGGAATTATAAAAATTGTGGTAAATGAATTTGGAGATTTAATTCCTTTGTTTACATGAAGTTTTGCATAGAGCTGAAAAGCTCTGTTTGGAGGGGATCCAATCCTTTCTACTCTTTGTGTGTTTTATTGTGAAAAGCCAGAGTTGGCAGGGTTCAATCCTGAAGTCAACTCTGCTGCCGCCTTACAAGGATGGTACTGTCCCTATACAGGCCTAGAAATTTAAGAATACAGAGAATTTTACTGTCGGTGGTGAGAGAAGCAAGACGTAGATCCAATGTGAATCATAAATCAAGCTCGTTTATTGTCAGACAGTGCACATACTTATACTTCTCTACGTGCTCAAAATATTATTTACTTACAGAAGTTTCACACGGGATCTTTCTCTAATCTAATTAAAACACCAAACTGGTATCAGAAGGCAATAACATCAACAGTTTCTTCTGCCAAGTTAATCTCTAGACACCTGCAGCTTGTTTTCGGCTCTCATGTCTCCCTTTCCCACAGTTGTTTTGAGAATAACCTTGAGCAGAGGCCTAACTCTTGTCTATGGGGCCTGGATTGCTCACTTATACTTTATGTCTGTGCAGCCAGAGATGGCCATTTCCCAACATTTTACAAGTACCAATACCCCAGACAAAGAAGAGCTACAACAGTTTTTTAAATTGGTGAGGTACTGCAGACCATGGACTGGGGATTTTTCTGTTTTGACCAGACCTTGAACTGACTTTTTGGCCCACAACAGTCCTAGTGTTGTGGTATAGACACCAGAGAGAAAACAAAACTTTAGAAAATTGAAGAACAAATTATTTAATGCTCCACTCCTGGCTCTTCCAAATTCAGAAAAGAGATTTAGGTTGTGTGTAGAGGTGGAACAGAGCCACACTGGAAGAGTTTTAGTACAGGAACATGGGGGAACACGGTGACCTGTCGTTTATTTTTCTAAACTGTTAGACCCTGTGGACAGGGGCTGGCCTTATTGTCTGCAGAATTGTGCAGCCACAGCCCTAATGGTAACTGAGGCCGGAGAATTGACAATAACAGGGTGTTTGATTGTTCAAGTTTCACATCAGGGTGGGGCTTTGTTGACTGAGGGAACCTCTAGGTGGATGGCTAGCACTCAGTTATTGCAGTATGAATCTTGTTTGGTGGAACAGGAGGATTTGGGGCTGAGGAGTGGAGAAGGGTCTAACCCAGCCTCTTGTCTGAACGACCCTGGAGAGGGGGGATGGGAAGAAACCCATGGCTACCTTGGAGTGGTAAATCTCCAAGCACAGACCAGAGAGCATTTGCGAAACACTCCCTGGCCTGGGGGAGAAGATGTGTTTATTGATGAGTCTTCTGCAGTGATAGAGGGGAGGCTGCCACCCACATGGTCTGCTCAGACAGCTGAGCTGTGGGTGCGCTTGTGAGAGCCTGTGAATTATATCGAAACAAACTAATGAATGTTTTTACTGATTCTAAATATGCATATGGGTAATACATGCATTTAGAAAGAGAGGGATGAAGAAAAACAAAAGATTAAAGCAAAAATGCTAGGCACAGCTGTTAGGGATTATAAACAGTGGATTGAAAGATATAGTGAAAAGGTGAAGTTTCTATATGAGAAACTGATTACCGAAAAAAAAAATAAAATGGACAGAGCAAGACAAATTTTACAGAGGTAGTGGAGTTACAGACAAAGATCAAACAAAACTTAGAAGAAGAGGAATTAAAAGAACAGAGAGAAATGGTTTGTGGATGGATCAACAAAGGTTATAAAAGGGAAAAGAAAGTCAGGGTATACAATAGTAGATGGGAAGTCAAGAAAAATTATAGAGTCGGGACCCCTAAGTGCTAGTTAGTCAGCACAGACTTGTGAGTTATATACAATTTTACAGGCACTTAAATGGCTAAAAGGGAAGAGAAGGACAATTTTTACTGATTCCAAATATGCTTTTGAGATAGTCCACACCTTTGGAAAAATTTGGGAAGAAAGAGATTTAATCAGCACTCGCAGACAAGAGTTGGTTCATGAAAAATTAATAAGACAAATCCTAGAGGTTATTGGAGGACCGGAAGGAATTTTGGTAGTACATGTTTAAGGACACCAAGTAGGGATAAAATTTCGAACTCAGGAAAATAATTTAACAGATAGAGAAGCTAAGAAAACAACATTATTGGTGATAATTATTCCAGAAATCAGAGGGGATAAGACCCAGGAATATCCCTCACGTCCCTCCTAAAAAGAAATTGAAGGATATGAAAAAATAGGAGGAAAGTGAAAAGAAGTGTTAAAAATGAGGTCTAGTCTTTTGTTAAAATTTAAAGGTTTAATAAAAGGTCAATAAAGGGACAAGGTATAGGGCAAAAGGTTACAACGTCTAGGTGACGTTGGGAACTCTTGGCACGGAGCCAAGAGCACATCTGACGTGCTGAAAATACTTTGTTTATATACATTTCTTATTGTATCAGCTTGTTACATATTCATAGATAAGTATACTTATTCAAACTTTTCTCTAAACTATTTTACATTTTCTAGGTACTCGTTAGAATGGCTCTTCTTTGGGTCTGCTTTTTTAGAGCATGCGCAGTTTTTTTGAGGTTTTTTTTGTCTATTGGTGTCTAGCAGATGGTTATTGTCGATAGGGATGTCTAGTTAGACGGTTATTTGTCGATAGGAGTATTTTGTTAGATGGTTCTTTGTTGATAGAGATATCCTGGGATAGGAGCCTGTTACACCCATACTTATCTAACTAAGTTTGTGGTTTAGTTATTTTAAGTTAGGTATATTTAACACAGCTACATTAGCTACTACATTTAAGCTAAGACAAAAAGCCATTAAAGCATTAAAAAAAAATGATTACATTTTTATAACAAAAGCAACTTTTACAATAACTAACACTATACACATAGCATTCATTATTTGCAAAAAGCTAACACTATAATATGCATTTATAACAAGAAGGTAAATGGAAATTACCTGATGGATAAGAATTATTATTTAAAGATTATACCAGGAAGGTGTTGGAGGTTGGATTTAGGTTTTTTCCTCAGGAATTTTTCTCCCATGGGATGCTAAGAGACTAATGACTGAGCCAATAGCTGAGTAGTTAAGAGAACAAAGCACAAGGCTAGAGCCTTTCTCCTTAGCAGGGTGGGGCAGAATCGCCCTCATGGAAGCAGGACCTGACAACTCGAGATTTTGGGACTGAAAAAGCAAGGGCGGGGGGGGGGGGGAGGTCACTCCTGTTGCTTGGGACCCTCAGAGATGGACGGTCGGAGCTGCTGTCTGCTGAACCCACGGCCCCTGAGAAGCCAGCACGGAGCTGCCGGTCTTTCTGCTGTGAGTCTTTTCCTCTCTGCCCCATCAGGAGCTGCCTGCCACCAGCCTGCCTCTCCCCCGCTCCTCCACGCCGCTCCGAGTTTTTCGCTACATTGTAGCAGGGCTCCCCCTGCATGTCGGGACCTCTTACCGTCCCAGCTCTCTGTGTCCGTGGATCCTGCTGCAGCACCGACACCAGCTGCCCCCCAAGGGTCTGTGGAACAAAGGCTCTCCTCCATCCCTCCCTGCCTCGGGCAGCCGCCATTGCTGTGTGCTACCTGAGCTCACGCCGGAGCGCCCCCTGCAGCCGCCGGAGAATCATCACACCCAGAGTGCCCCTGCAGCCACCGGGGAGTCCTCACACCCAGAGCGCCCCCTGCAGGCTGTGACTGGAACTGCACCAAAGGGAAAAAGTGCCTAAAGCCAAGCAGGATGCCATTGGGTTTCTGGTTCTGTTTGTTGGTTAACGCCATAGCTGTTGTTATTTGTTAGCTTTGTTTTAGATATTAGTAAAGAACTGTTATTCCTATTCCCATATCTTTGCCTGAGAGCCTCTTCATTTCAAATTTATAATAATTCGGAGGGAGAGGGGTTACAGTTTCCCATTCCAAGGGAGGTTCCTGCCTTCCTTAACAGACACCTGTCTTTCAAACCAGGACAGAAGGTTTTAAAGAGACTTCATCAACAGAAAACCTGGAAAGAAGTCTCTCTAACACCTCACTGGGAAGGTCCTTTCCTTGTACTTCTAACCACAGACGCAGCAATACGGACGGCTGAGAAGGGCTGGATACACTTCTCAAGTAAGGAAAATTAAACATCAGGAGGGGTCATCTGAATGGGAGGTGACTTCTCCTCCAGGAAGCTTGAAGATAAAACTGCACCGACATACTGAATGACTGAAGGGGATAAGTTTTTTGGTACCAGGGTGCGAATGTTATCCATTTTTTCACTTTAAGTATAGTTATTGTCAAGAAATTTGGGTTATACATTGTAAGAGGGGATACAAACCAAAAGACCTTTGTACAAGGTACTTGGAGAAGGAATATGCTTTAACCACCCATACCTTAGTAGTTGCCACTAATGCAGGCATATTAGAATTAGACTCTCCAGAGTGGTATCACTTGTTCAAAAAGGGAGTGAGGGGTAAATTAGATTCAAAGGCACAGGCCCTAGCAATCAAGTGCCAATGCAGTCAAACTATCAAGGTGGGACATCTTTAAAAGGAGGTATGCAGCTTGTTCCAATTATGGGTCCCCTGAAGAATACTCCTGCTGCCGAGAAGATGGACTCCCTCGCCACGGGTGGCAACCCTGTGGGCATAGGCAGAGGCAGAGGAGTACGCCTGTGAGGAATCCTGATGGTTCTGAATCTAGTAATAGGCAGGATGGCCAGTTTGCTCCCTGAGGATCACCTCAGTGTTGAGAAGCAGAGCCCAGCCCAAAACTGTGGGCAGCACTTTAAGACCACCCTAACAGAATATATATATATATATATAGGTGGCTATAGAGAACATGGCATACCAAACCCACTATGACTGCAAAAGTAACAATGAGAAGGGAAACTGCATACATAATGACAATCAATATAAAATGTGTCAATTAGAAAAAGAAATAGTCTGCTATGGTCCGAAAGCAATTCCTAGGGATTGGTGGTTAAAGGCGCGATCCATGAAGAAATATAAGAAAGTATTAACTCATGTATTATACAAATGAGCAGTTGAGCCTGTGATACCCACCTGTGACAAATGTAATCGTTCTGTATGGATTGGAAAGAATATAGAAACAATGTTTTTGGAATATTCCCAAGTCAGTACAACCTGCTATGATCGCAGCCAATTAAGAATGTGCACTATGGGTGGAAAACATACTGGGTTGGAGAAAATACATAATATGACAAAAGATTTTCTGTCAGTAATGAGGGCTTAATGACTAATTATCTCAATGATAATGATGAACGAATTTGCTAACGATATAACAGAATTTTTTGTTTTGCAAGAGATGAGAAAAGGGTAGATCCAGAGACTAGGATGAAACAAATTGCTCAAGAATTAAAGAAACAGGAGTCAGAAACAAAGAGAAATGTAATTGCTAAGTCTTATAAATGTAGAAAGATGAAATTAAAATTGTGTAAGAAGCAAACCTAATCAAACTTACCATAAAAGCACAAATATTTTAATATAAGAGGCGAGGGATTGTAGTATATGTTGCAAAATAATTCATGCTAAAATTTAAAATTACAGCATTTTACTGAAGTTGAGAGAAAGCACAAATACCAGAAGCAGGTGACCGTCAAAATTGTGCATTTCAAGGGATTTCTGTCTGAATAAGCCCTGGTGAGATGCATTCAATTTGCATTCCACAGATGAGCATTTTGTGGGATTTCCTCATCTGGCAGAGCTCCAGGATATGTATTCTACATGTGTATAAACAATGATATGGCTCCAGGATATGGATTCCATGTGTGCATATACAATAAATAATATACATTGCCAGAAACTCATTCCAACAGCAAAAATCGACTACTGATTTCAGGAACTGTCGTCAGACATGGTGGAAAGACAGGAAAAACTACACTGTTGTATTGAAAAGATAAAATTAACAAAGAAGAAAAAAGGTGTAAAAAGACACCTAATGGAAACCACAGCGGGGAACTGGTGAGATTTGAACCAACAGTGTTTTGGATCCAGTTCACCCCAACGCCGATCGCCTGGCTCAGCGCTGTTTTTTTGCTTCGTGGCTCTTTTTCAAATTTTAGACTTTGATTTTTAATAAATTCTCTTTAATCATAAAATTGATTGGTTCATTTATAACACCGTGCCAGGGGAGTTTCAGGGCACCCAGGCTTCCCTACAGCTCCTGAGGGAAAGGAGTGTCCCAGTTGTTGAAAACACAAATACAAAATATTTTGGAGACAGCCAGCAGAGAAATTGGGCGTCTGCCTCTCTCCGGCTGTATTTTTTTGGTTGGCTTTCTTTTGGTTGGGTCTTTTTTTTTTTCTTTTCTCTCTCCTCCTCTCTCCACACCTCCGTTTCCTCATAACCAGGTTTCCACATGCCCGGGCAACCCCAGTTCCATGCATGGGGCAAGGACATCAGTTTCTGAGGGTGACCCAGCCATGGAAAGGACGGGGCTAGGAGCAGTGACAGCATCCTGGCCCAAGGGAGGCCAGAACGAGGTGACCCTGCAGCCACAGCCAAGGGCCTTTGTGCAAGTACATTATAACCTGAGTCTTAAATCGCGTGCTATTTTTTCCATCAGGCTCACAGTTAAAAAATATATATATAAACAACTGTCCTTCCTAGCCCCAATCATTTTTTCTGAGCAGGCTCAAGCTGCAATAAATCAAAATCTCATTATTTAGCCAACTTTGGAGACGCCTTTGTCATAGATGACAAAAGATGTGCTCCAGTGTATTGGGTCTGACTGGGGTAAAGCTCACAGGCCTTACACTGCTGTACTTTGCTTTGGTAGCTGGCGTTGATAACAGAGCAGTGCTTTGGCTACTGCCAAGCTGTGCTGTCCCTCTGACATTCCTTCCCCCACTGAAGGGGATGGGGGGGGCAAGATCCTGGAAGGGGACACCAGCAGGCCAGCTGACCCCAGTCAGCCAAAGGGATATTCCATACCATATGACATCAGCTCAGATATATAAGGGAAGGAAGAGAGGAGGAGGAGGAGGCACTCAGGGCAGGTCCATGTTTGCCTCCTGGAACAACCATCACGCGTGCTGAAGCCCTGCTTCCCAGGAAGTGTCCGGACATCGCTACTGAGCTACTGATGTGAAGTAGAGATTGATTGTTTTCCCTTCTTGTTCCTGCGCGCGCAACTCTCAGCTTGTTTGTTCTATTTTTTTTCCCCGCTGTAATGAAACGGCCTTTTATTACCCTGATAGTCTTTTTCAATATTATCCTCTCCCCTCTCCCAGCGGGGGAGGGAGTGATAGAGTGACTGAGTGGGCACCTGGCACCTGGCCGGGGTCAACCCACGACAGTCTCTTTTGGCGCCCGAACATGGGGCCCTGAGCAGAAACAGGCCTTTGAGCAAATCAAACAAGAAATAGCCCGTGCGGTGGCTCTTGGGCCTGTTCGGACAGGATCAGATGTGCAAAATATACTCTACACTGCAGCTGGGGAGCAGGGCCTCACCTGGAGCCTCTGGCAGAGGACCGCAGGAGAAACCCGAGGTCGGCCATTAGGATTCTGGAGCAGGAGTTACCGAGGATCAGAAGCCCACTATACTCCAACTGAAAAAGAAATACTAGCGGCTTATGAGGGGGTTCGAGCAGCCTCAGAAGTTGTTGGGACAGAAGCGTGTCTCCTCTTGGCACCACGATTGCCTTTCCTACACTGGATGTTCAAAGGAAACATTCCCTCTGTGCATCATGCAACCAGTGCTACATGGAGTAAGTGGGTGGCCTTAATTACACAACGAGCCCGAATGGGAAAACCCAACTTCCCAGGAATCCTAGAAGAGATTTTGAGTTGGCCAGAAGCCTGAGATTTTGGAGCACTGTCTGAGAAGGTGACTCGTGCCCAAGAAGCACCACCATATAACGAGTTACCAGAAAACGAAAGAAAATATGCTTTATTTACTGATGGATCCTGTCGAGTGATAGGAAACCATCGGAGGTGGAAAGCTGCTGTGTGGAATCCCACACGACAAGTCATTGAGGTTGCTGAGGGGGAAGGCGAATCAAGCCAGTTTGCAGAGGTGAAAGCCATCCAACTAGCCCTAGAGATTGCTGAGAGAGAAAAGTGGCCCATACTCTATCTTTATACTGACTCCTGGATGGTGGCTAATGCCCTATGGGGATGGCTGCAGCAGTGGAAGAAAACCAACTGGCAGCGCAGGGGAAAACCCATCTGGGCTGCTGCATTATGGCAAGACATTGCTGCACGAATAGAAAACATGACTGTGAAAGTACGCCATGTAGATGCCCATGTGCCCAGAAGTCGTGCCACTGAGGAGCATCAACACAACGAACGGGTAGATAAGGCCACCAAAATTGGAATAGCTCAGGTGGACCTAGATTGGGAGAGAAAGGGTGAGCTATTTATAGCCCGATGGGCCCACGAAACATCAGGGCATCTTGGAAGGGATGCAACATACAGATGGGCTTGTGATCGAGGGGTGGATCTCACCATGGAGGCCATCACACAGGTTATTCATCAGTGTGAAACATGCGCTGCCATCAAGCGAGCCACACGAGTGAAGCCTCTTTGGAGTGGAGGGCGGTGGCTGGGGTTCCAGTATGGTGAAGCCTGGCAAATCGATTACATTGGGCCATTGCCACGAACACGCCAAGGCAAGAGTTACATCCTCACCATGGTGGAGGCCACAACTGGCTGGCTGGAAACGTACCCAGTAAACCACGCCATGGCTCGGAACACAATTTCAGGTCTTGAAAGACACATTTTGTGGCGACATGGAACCCCAGATAGAATTGAGTCAGACAATGGGACTCATTTTCGAAATAATCTTATTAACTCCTGGGCAAAGAGGCATGGCATTAAGTGGATATATCATATTCCTTATCACCCACACGCCTCTGGGAAGATTGAAAGATATAATGGACTGTTAAAAACTATGCTACGGGCACTAGGTAATGGGACATGGAAGCATTGGGATGTGAATTTGGCAGAAGCCACTTGGCTAGTCAATACTAGAGGATCTGTTAACCGCCCTGGTCCCACCCAAACTAAACCCTTAGACACTGTGGAGGGAGACAAGGTTCCTGCACTACACATAGGAAAGTGGCTGGGGAAGTCAGTGTGGGTTGCGTCCCCCATGGGGAAGGGCAAACCCATTCGGGGGATTGTCTTTGCCCAAGGACCTGGGTGCACTTGGTGGGTAATGCGGGAGGATGGGGAGACCCAGTGTGTGCCCCAAGGTGATTTAACCTTGGGGTAAGAATAATGTATGTTGGAAGTTGTATGTTGCAGGATGTAAGTAGCAGAAGGGACATGAGCTGACGAAGAACGAATTTCAGCAAGGGGCAAGAAAAAGGCCACAATGAACAGGGATGGTGCCAGTCTTCAACAATCAAGTTTACTATTCCTCCTGCCCTGACCCCACATTCTGCTGGAAATGGAGACCACGTGGAAGGATGCTAGAGGACAGGAGATAATAGTTAATGTGATGGGAATGGTTTAAGGATGTAGCTTAAATTGCATGCGTGAGTAGGAAAGGATTTCTGAGCATGATGCAAATGTTATGGAATAAGGGGTGGAAATTGTATTGGGTCTGACTGGGGTAAAGCTCACAGGCCTTACAGTGCTGTACTTTGCTTTGGTAGCTAGCGTTGATAACAGAGCAGTGCTTTGGCTACTGCCAAGCTGTGCTGTCCCTCTGACATTCCTTCCCCCACTGAAGGGGATGGGGGGGGGGGCAAGATCCTGGAAGGGGACACCAGCAGGCCAGCTGACCCCAGTCAGCCAAAGGGATATTCCATACCATATGACATCAGCTCAGATATATAAGGGAAGGAAGAGAGGAGGAGGAGGAGGCACTCAGGGCTGGTCCATGTTTGCCTCCTGGAACAACCATCACGCGTGCTGAAGCCCTGCTTCCCAGGAAGTGTCCAGACATCGCTACTGATGGGAAGTAGAGATTGATTGTTTTCCCTTCTTGTTCCTGCGCGCGCAACTCTCAGCTTGTTTGTTCTATTTTTTTTCCCCGCTGTAATGAAACGGCCTTTTATTACCCTGATAGTCTTTTTCAATATTATCCTCTCCCCTCTCCCAGCGGGGGAGGGAGTGATAGAGTGACTGAGTGGGCACCTGGCACCTGGCCGGGGTCAACCCACGACATCCTGACAGAAAAAGTGTGATTTATTTTAATGCAAGACACTGCTCAAAATATGGTTTGTTGTTTGTTGGGTTTTTTTAAGAAAAAGTAATTAGGATTTTTTAAAATGTGGATAAAGCAGAATATTTCCCTGCCAGCCTTGTTCTCAAGAAATAGCTTAGCAGTCCTGACTGAAATTAAAAACAAAACCAGAAAAGAATCCTATAAAACTACTGAAGGAGACATGAGCTGGATGATGTTGGTTTCAAGTTTGGCAAAGGCAAAAGCAACCAAAGCCAGACCTTGTGATGGAACGTGTCAAGTGACTTATAATAGAGGCAACACTACTAGCAATTCCTGCTGTGTTCTGTGTGCCCATTAACATGCTAATCTCAATGTTAGTCTTTCCCAGGTAGCCAAGGACTATTATTGCTGAGCTTTACAACTAAGTATTAAGCATTGTGGCTAAACAGCTTGACTGAACAAGAATTATTTGCCATCACCTGAACAAGGTAAGCATGAAGACAGGAGGACCCAGCTAGCATGTTACCACAGGCAGAACTTAAAGAAATTAGGTCAGGCAGAATGGAAAGAAAACTTCATAAACCTCTTCCAAACAGTGAAAACTAGTCCTCTGTGGTACAGTTTCTCATGGGAAGCAAAGGATGCAGACTGGATAATGCACTGGAAAATGTATTGCAGGCAAGAATCTTGCAGGAATTGGGCTAGGCTAGAATGTAAAATAATGGACTGGATAAGCTAGCAAGATTTTCCAATCTCTAATTTCCATGGTTTAAAAAAAAATTGCCATGGTTTACATTTCTTGAAATTCCTTCACACGAGTCACAGAATCTCTGAGTGAGGCAGAATATGAGGCTGGAGCAAGGGAGGTGGGTGTGTTTCCTGGATGACACAAAGGAGGGGAAAAAAAGAAGCCTTCAGCCTGGAAGAGGCTGTGAAACCAGGAGACTGGCTGGAGAGAAAAGGAGGGAACACAGCTCGGAGGAACTGCTCCCACCAGGCGTGGGTGAGATACAGTGAGGACACCATGGCTGAGGATTTAGGGGCTAGGTCAGTGGTGAAGAGGGTAGTTTTGAGAGAACAGTGACACTGCCTAAGCATGCTGCCATCACTCATGGTTAGTCAGCTATGGGTAAGAAGTGGGAAGACTCAGCTCCTGCTCTCTGCATGACTCTCCAATATTAGTTTTCACCAACAGCTTTTTCAATTATCAGAACATTTTGATTAGGGGCTTCTCTCCCACCCTCCTCTTTAAAACAGGAATTTTCTGTTTTGCTTTGGTTTGAACTCAGATTTCAGAGGGCTGGATTAAAACAAGGGATTGAAGAGCTGGTCTTTCACTCCAATCCAGTGCTGGAAAATAAATATCCTCAATTACTCCCATCAGTCATGAAGCCTCACACACAGCTTTACCAATGCACTGCAATCCTGACTTTCAACATCCCTAGCTGTCGCTAGCTGTCGGTGTCCAGCCCGGATTTTGGACAGCCTCCAGCTGACCACGTTCCAGAAGCGTTCCTGTCGGAGGGGGGCACTCTGGCGGCGCCACTTAGACACCGGCCAGTGAAACTGCTCGCCCGGCAGGGTGACGCGCCGGGAGTGAGGAGCTGTGATCGCTAACCGCTGAAGCAAAAATAAAGCGAGAGGGACCTTCGGTATGGATGAATTCTGTGCGGCTTTATTGTAGGAAGCACAGCACAGACAGTATCCAGGGACCAGAAAAGCCCCGAATACTCTCTGACACAACCTTAAGAGGGACACGTACTAACCAATCAGGTGAGGGTCCCAGGGAGGAACAAGGGCGGGATCAGGGAACAAGGTCCAATGGAAGGGGGAGAGGGGAGGAGATAAGAAGCAACAGTAAATCAACCACCGAGTAAAAGGGAACCTTCTAGAAGGGGGGAGATGATAGACATAACTAGTAACCAAATAAGTTTGCCCTGGAGATTTTATCCACGCCCTGGGTTAAACCATGGTCACTTCAGTCCCCGGGGGGAGCTTAGCAGTCTTGGAAGCCCTCCACCAAAGTCCTTTCTTCTCTTCTTGGTCTTCTGCAAACCCTTGAGTCTTGGAGGTAACTTCCATGGCCGCCACACCTAGCATTTCAGTTCATGACTGGATGCAGTTGCAGGTCAGCCACTCCCCTTTCACAGCAGGTCATTGGCCTGTGCTACAGCCCTTTACCACTTCTGGTAAATCTGTCTGTGTTGCAATCCTAAGGATGCCCTTGGACTCTGCTAAGGGACACCTGAAGTCCAACCTTATTCAGCAATTCCCAGTCAGCCCTAGGAGAGTTCAGTCTATCCTACCATACCACATTTATTATTCCAGCCTTGGAATACCTCTAGGGCTAACACAGCAGACCAGGAAAACAATCATCATGCTCCAGGTTTGGTACAAAGGTGACGTGGGAAGTACAATATTGCTAAGATTCCAAATGAAACCGTTCTTGAGCTTACTGGTGTTTCTTTCCACCCACAGTCTGTTACAGACCTTAAATGTGTGCTTCACAGCTTTGTTGGAGCAGATATGCTGTTCCCCTATCTTCATATATCAAAAAGCACTTTTTAATTATTAAATCAAAATTAAAATCTTTAGTGAACTTCCCCACAGACCTTCATAGCCATTTTTACAGCTGGCTTAAACTCTGCACTGAAGATCTAGAGGCTGTTGTTTCAAAAGCCCTTCTGAGGTCCTCAAGAAGCTTTGAGATCCTCTAGAACAGAAGAGCTACTGATGTCTTTTAGTTGTTGTTAAAGAAAAAACCTGTGGGTCACAGATCAAATCTGGTAAGGTACAGGTTGTCCCAGACAGCACCAATTGCTGCCTTGGGGATGTATCCAGGAAAGCATAGGCAGGGGTGTCAGAGGAGCCGTACATCCAATCTGGCTTTGTTTACTGTATTTCCTAATGGGAAGATTCCTGTACTCTTCCTTCTCCACCTTCCCAGGCGTTCACTGGTGTCCTGACCCAGACACCTGACTCACTAGCCCATAACCAAAATGTACAGGCAGGGAAAGTGACCTGATGTCTGAAGGATCTCAGCCAGCTTATTCCACCACTGCTTGGAAAATAGCCATGGCTTGGGATGCCTATGTCCACCCCCATAAAGCTTCTCTCTCTTTTTCTGAGCCCAGAACCTCTCTCAGCTACTAGGTTATGTGTAGGCGCTAAGACTTCCCATAGAAGAGAGTAGCAGAGAATGCAGGGAGTGCCACTTCAATCTCCTATCCCAGAGACAGATTTAATCAAGTGCTTTCCACAGAGCTTAGGGCTCCTAGCAGAGATGATGGAGAATGATTCTCTTTACAATCATTTGGAGGTTCTCACAGAGGCTTTCCCTGTAGTGGTCAAACCCTTCAGGGACACAGCTGCATCTGCTGGACACAGCAGACACCTGCTCTGACCCAGTGCACAGCATTCATCCTTGGGCTCTCTCCTGCCCACATTGTGGCCATGGTTTCTCTTAAATCTCTGTCTTTTTAGGGTGACATCCAAACTGGATTGAAAAACTTCAAATGACAAGGAATTTACTATCCCTAAACTGTCCCACTAGCTAACCAACCTCACAGTTCGGAGTGCACACCCTATTTCTAGATGGTCTTCACTGCCAGCCAGTGAGGTGACTTCTCTATTAGCAACCTAAGCAGTTCAAGACACGCACAAGCCCTGACAGGCAATTTTCCATGTTGTTAGCATGCTTCCTGGTAAGTTTTGGCTTGTGGCAGACAGTGTTCTCTGAACAACAGGAGGGTACTCTCCTAATGGCAGAGCTGACTCTGACAACATGGGTCAGGGCATCGCTCCTAACAGATTATTTGGACAAGGATACCTTCTTTGGGGGAGAAGAAGTTTTATTCAGATGGATGCTGTGCCACTTGCCCTCAGGTTCACAGAACTAACCCTGGATCACTTTATTTACCAGTGTAGGTGTAACCTAGATTTCAACAAGACCTTTACTGCCAGCATTGTTTACTATTAGAAAACTATCTCACAAGTGAAATATTTGTGGACTTTGATTAAGTAAATTCCTACCTTTCTTTTACATAAACTACATTTTGAGTTCTTTCCAGTTTTTAGCATCCTCTGAGAACTTCATACAGGGAAACAGAAGACAGTACTCCAGCATGATCTCACCAGCCAGGCCTGTCCTCCAAGCCCTTCCCAGATTGCCTTCCCCTTAGGAGCATAGCACAAGGCACAAGTCCTCCTGTCCTCACCTGTGTACCTGTATTGGGTCTGACTGGGGTAAAGCTCACAGCCCTTACAGTGCTGTGCTTTGTATTGGTAGCTGGCATTGATAACAGAGCAGTGTTTTGGCTACTGCCAAGCAGTGCTGTCCCTCTGACATTCCTTCCCCCACTGAAGGGGATGGGGTGGGCAAGATCCTGGGAGGGGACACCAGCAGGCCAGCTGACCCCAGTCAGCCAAAGGGATATTCCATACCATATGACGTCAGCTCAGATACATAAGGGAAGGAAGAGAGGAAGAGGGGGAGGCACTCAGGACTCGTCCATGTTTGCCTTCTTGAACAACCATCACTCATGCTGAAACCCTGCTTCCCAGAAAGTGTCCCGACATCACTGCTGATGGGAAGTAGAGATTGTTTTTCTCTTCAGCTCTTGCACATGCAACTCTCTTCTTGCTTGTTCTATTTTTTCCCCGCTGTAATTAAACTGCCTTATCTTACCCTGATAGTTTTCCTCCCTATTATCCTCTCCCCTCTCCCAGTGGGAGAGGGAGTGATAGAGTGACTGAGTGGGCACCTGGCACCTAGTCAGGATCAACCCACGACAGTACCTCATTTCCAGGGTCAGGAATCCCATAGATTTGTGCCAACTGAGAATACACTAATCTGGTCCCTGATATGAGCTCTCAGGGGGTCAAGAGTTTAGAGGGTGACAAGTTATACTTCCGCTGCTCAGCTTGGACACAGAAGTTAGTGGGACTAAAAAAATTAAAATGTTGTCCCACTTGCTAGTCTCCTCATACATTTCAGAGTGATGTCTTTCCTAATCTGTTAAGGTTTTCAGCCTAGAGACTATTTCGATTCCTCTACCCCCTATAGAGGCACTGTGTGATAGCATACTGTCTCCAATCTCCATCACATCCCAATACACACTTTGCTATCAGAAGGTAGCCATGGCATTTTGTTGTTCAAATGCACTTAAGAGATCTGTGCAGTTTGAACTGACTTTACTGTTGTTGTCCTCCTCCCTGTCATTTATATGATATGCAAATATGGCAGAAATTAAATTTTCCTGACAAATGAGTTCAGTACCATCAGGCTAAAAGCTTACATCCATAGGAACCCCACTAGAAGCCTTGCTAATAAGAGGATCTCCCCTGGCAGGTGCTTTCTGAGGTGTAACCATCAACATGCTTTCCAGCTGTGCAACAGAGGTGGTGTTGGTTATTTGCCTCTAACCCTGCCACCCACAAGAAGGTTTCTGCATTGCAGCCCATGGACTCTTACATGCCATGGTCTTGTTCATTCCATCACAACACAAAAATAGCTCCCACTCAGTCTCTTTGCCTCTGTGATCGCAGCAAGGCTCCATCATTTCTGTTTGCTGTGCTGTTGGTAACGTCAAGCCAGGGAGCCACTGCAGGGCACCTCGTGCTACAAGTTGGGTGAGCACGTAGACAGGGTCACCCTGCCACTGCACCAGCTCTCATTGACTTATGGATACACTGATTCAAGCTTTGCACTGTTGCAAAACAAATACTGCTGAGTTTCAGCCTCACCAGCCCTCAGGTGTGACACAGCTGTCACTGTACCTCAGCACAAGTGTCACTTCCTTGCTAGGCAACCATCACAACATGGTAATGGCCTGTCAATATACCACGGGAATGTCACAAGGCTGAATCTTGACTCTTCAGCAGCAAACTCCAGGACTTCTTTTGTTGAGATCTCCATGGTCAGGTAGCCCAGGAGACAGAGATTCTCTCCAGCAACCAGTATTTGCATGAGTAATAAAAAAGAAAAAGGGGGAAAAAAAAAAAAAAAAGCCTGCTTTGCAAGCACAAGTACAATTTGCAGCTATGAGCTTAATTTCCCAGCCATCAGAATGTATTTTTCTCCGTATCTGTCCCTTTTCTCCCCAAGGCAAATACTTCACTAACCGTATCATGGACAAAGTTTTAGGGGCTATGTTCAGCCCTCTTGGAAATACCACATTTATCACACTGGAAGCTTATTGTCCTTATTGTCAGTGCAAAGACTTCCCCTTGAAGTCTTGCCCCTCTGCTGGGGCAGTTAAAGGAACAACTTTGCCTTCAGCAGAGAGCAAGGTGGCATTAAGTGCTGTGCACTAGATAAAGCCAAGAAAGCAGGAGTCTCATTGTGCTAACCCTTATCTCCAGAAACACCTTTGACATGCAGAATGTTTGTTCAAGATGATTACCTGAGTGGAGAGGTTATTGTTGCTTAAATTATTTACTTTTAAAACCACAGTTATTTGCCTCCACCCTTCTCACCACTGCCCTGTGCACCCCAGAACTAACACACCTTAGCATTTTGGAGCACTGGGAAGAACTGCAAAGAGCTCTGGGAGGATAGCTGCACTGGGATGCACCCGGCAAGAGACAGATGTCCACTGGGACCAGTCATTAGCACAAAAGAACAAAAATAGTCACCTCCCTCTGCTGTAAGGGCTACTGGGCAGAGTAGCCCCAGGGAAGCAGGGGGCACAAGTGAAGTAAGACCAAGCCTGGTGAAAAGGCATCAATTCCTTTGCCTTTGCAGAGGCCAGGGTGAGTTTCAGTTAATCAACAGCACTTGAGGACATGGTTTAGTGGTGAACATGGTGGTGGTGCTGGCTGGACAGTTGGACTTGATGATCTTAGAGATCTTTTCCAACTTTAATGATTCTATGATTCTGTGAAATAAACACAGTCTTTCAGGTCTCATGCACAACAGGGATGTGCTCCCTCCCATCCCTGAAGGTGAGAAGTATATCTGGCTCTCTTCTTCTAATGCTCTGTGCATCTGAAACTCTCAGGACCATTCCTTAACAGCTGCCTGAAGGGAGCAAGCAGTAGAATTGAAAGGAAGGGCATGGGTTTGGATATACAGGTAACACAACTGCACCAATAAGAAACACCTTAGAGTGTAGATAAGACATGGAAAATTAGCACTGGATTACTGGTTAGAAGGAGCCTGTGTTCCCTGAGGTCACTGGCAGCACTCACATTGGTTTTTTGTGATGCAGGGTCACACCCATAGTCTTCATCCCATGTCACAGTAGAGATGGACACACGACACACAAGTAGTCCAAGGACAAAGAAGAAGTGCTTTATTAGTCTATGCTAACATCTTTATACCCTTTTTTCCCAGCTACTGTAACATGCTACTATCGGCTGCATGGAAAACAACACCAAAGCTATCTTCATAACAAGAACTTTCCCAGCACGTTAACAAGCCACACAAGCAGTCAACTACACACTATAGATCCTCCACCACATTCTTGATGCTCCTCCGCAAGGCCATCTCTTGGTCAGGTGCAAAACATCTTCCCTGGTTATCTTCTTGGCTGTCCCCTACTGTGGCTGCAGGTGTTCATACCATTGCTTTCTCACGGGGCTTTCTCACGGGTAAATTCTGATCTCTTCTAAGTCCATGTCCAAGAGGCGTTCAGGCCTGCTGTCAGCCTCATCCATCCCCACAATCCCAGACAAAGCAGGTTCATTTCCTGGCCTGCAGTATGTCCTGCTGTGTCCAGTCCAGCGTTGGAGACCAGAACATATAGGCTTCCGTTACTTGGTTTCCCTTGGGAAGCTACTCCACACACCAACAAAAGTCAGTCCTGATATTCAGCTAAAAATTTCCTTTCTTTCCATTACACCAGATACTTTCTTTTGGGTCTTCTCCCTTAAGCAGCATATTCCACTTGCCTCTGTCATCCCAAGACAAAGTTTCATCATTGTGTATGCAAGCCCAGTTTTTGAGCAGAACTGCCTGTACCAGCCCTGCCCTGCCTTGGTTCACCCTGTCAAAAGGAAGCACAGCACTTGCAATGCTGGGAGCAAGACTCAGATTTTCAGAATTATTAAGGAACTACAATTCCAGAGCAGTCAGTGGGAGCTGCAGCTGTGACCATGTCCAGCTGTCACAGCAGGCAAAGAGGCCACAATCCCAGTAGGACAGGACTGGTTACCTCCAGAGGCAGGTCTTGCTGCTCCTGATGACAGCACGGTGACCACCAGAAACGGAATAACTGAGGTGCTGTCCTTGTTTGAAAGACAAGTGTCTGTTAAGGAAGGCAGGAGCCTCCCTTGGAATGGGAAACTGTAACCCCTCTCCCTCCGAATTATTATAAATTTGAAATTAAGAGGCTCTCAGGCAAAGATATGGGAATAGGAATAACAGTTCTTTACTAATATCTAAAACAAAGCTAACAAATAACAACAGCTATGGTGTTAACCAACAAACAGAACCAGAAACCCAGTGGCAGCCTGCTTGGCTTCAGGCACTTTTCCCCTTTGGTGCAGTTCCAGTCACAGCCTGCAGGGGGCGCTCTGGGTGTGATGATTCCTGGTGGCTGCAGGGGGCACTCTGGGTGTGATGATTCCCCGGTGGCTGCAGGGGGCGCTCTGGGTGTGATGATTCCATGGTGGCTGCAGGGGGCGCTCCGGTGTGAGCTCAGGTAGCACACAGCAATGGCAACTGCCTGAGGCAGGGAGGGACGGAGGAGAGCCTTTGTTTCACAGACCCTTGGGGGCGGCTGGTGTCGGTGCCGCAGCAGGATCCTCGGACACAGGGAGCTGGGACAGCAAGAGGTCTCGGCATGCGGGAGGGGGAGCCCAGTTACAATGTAGCGAAAAACTCGGAGCAGCGTGGAGGAGCGGGGGAAAGACAGGCTGGTGGCAGGCAGCTCCCGATGGGGATAGAGACAAAAACTCACAGCAGACAGACCGGCAGCTCCGTGCTGGCTTCTCAGGGGCTGTGGGTTCAGCAGACAGCAGCTCCAACCGTCCAGCTCCGAGGGTCCCGAGCAAGAGAGCGACATCCCCCTGCCCTTGATTTTTCAGTCTCCAAAATCTCGTGTTGTCAGGTCCTGCTTCCATGAAAGAGATTCTGCCCCACCCTGCCAAGGAGAAAAAACCTTAGCCTTGTGCTTTGTTCTCTTAAGTACTCAGCCGTTAGTCTCTTAGCAACCCATGGGAGAAAAATTCCTGAGGAAAAAAAACTAAATCCAAACTCCAACAGGTGCGAAGGTCAGTGTCACATGTCTAGAAATACTCCCCAAAGTATCGAAACTGAAGAGAATTATGAAAAGAAAATGGTTTTCTTTCAGGCCCATCACTGCACTCTGAAACAGGGACACAGAACTCTGTGACAGCCATGCTAGTGATGACTACTGCCTTTCAGCATCAAATGGATTTCCAAGGGCAGTGTAGCTGATTATATTTCTGACCAGCATCTGGCACGCTGGGGCCTGGCTTCTCAGCATTGCCACAGAGCAGATAACAGTAATAATCATTCATAATAATATGGTTTGGTTTGTTTCCTCAGACTGTTAGAATAAATTGTCAGTAAGAGTAATGAGCATTGTTCTTGCCTTTTATGCTGATGTAAATTTAATTCCAGTGCTACAAAGGCATTAATTTGGCTCTATGAGCCTATAGTGACACTAGCTCTAGGCACAAGCAGCCATATTCCCCAAAATACATGTCTATTCCAGATGTTCTGTCTCACTAAAAGAACAATTCAAGCTTGAGAAAAGAGAAAAAAGTAGTCACTTATTCCCCAGAGCTATTACCCCCTTGTTCTTTCAGCAGGCTTACCAGGGAAACAGTCACAATGTGTGAGACAAACTGAGGTAGCATGTAGGCTGAATATGGCCCAGATATGTACAGACCATTAAATAACATTACATTTGTGGGGCAGCCTGGAAAGCTAAATTGAGTCAGACAAGTACCTATAAAATCTGTCATGGTTTAAGTCACTCTTGTTCAGTGGTTTATGGCTATCCTCTGAGCTATGACACACGACCTGAACAGTGCCTGTAGTGGTATGACGTGAAACAGAACAACATAAATCACACCCTGCAAGAGTTAACTTATCAAAAGGTGAATGGATGCCTTTAGTCTCTCTGAGACTGAGGGCTAGAAAATTGAGACAGATCTATTGTAATATATTCTTCCAGCTCTTGAGTGTGTGTACATACACAATGCATCTATTCTTTTCAGAATAAGGCTTACTGACTTTAAGAGTAAAAATTCAACAACCAGCCACAAATGGTTCCCAAATTATACTAACATAGGAGAATACAGCCTCTCTAGCCTGTTCAGATTTACAATACAAGAAGGAACATCAAGGCAGATGTTTCCAGGCAAGGAGGCACAGCACCTTGGTGTGATGCCAGAAGTTAAGGTAGTTGGACCCATTCAGGTCCCAGAGATCCAATGCAGGGTGAAACCCCTGAGGCTACTGGTGAAAACCAGTTAACTCCCACAGGAAAGGCAAAGGGAGTTCCTGGCCATTATCAGGACATAAAAGCAGACAGACTCCCATTGGGGAACAAACAGGACAGCCCCCTCACTTTTTTTTTTTTTTTTTAATTACTTTAGGGAAAAGACACACCTGTTTCCTCCTTGCCAGGCCTTAAATTCCAGACCACCGGTTCAATGATCTTTGTCCTATTAGTCATGACAGGGGCATTTACGAAAATGATGAATGTGGCTGTAAGCATTGTAAAGTACTCCATGATGCAGTCATAGAAGAAAGCCTATACAGGCTAAGCAAACCCAGCGATAACAAGTAAGCCTCTGTTCTGAGATATTTAAAATTGAATTACAAATTATCCACCTTCCTGGCAAGCAGGGGTCAGATTACAGCAATTTACTCTAAGGGGGCAAGGAGGATTCAAGAAACATGAAGTTTTATTCTTCAGTGGTAGAAGTCACTAGAAGCATGGGAGGAACTGTTCTAAAGACAAAATGCAGCCCACAGGCCACTGGCTGGACCGTTTGGACAAAGCCAGTTGTGGATGTCCAAACCTACCCAATGCTTCAGACAACTCATTTTAACTGTTGCTGGGTATGTTTAATGCCTCAGAAGAATAAAGGTCCCTATTTTAATTGCTTCCAAAGTGTGTATTTGGAGACCTCAAAACAAAGAAACCCCTAAACCCAAATAAAAATTTCCTTGTAGCAAAGAAAGTCTCGAAGTCTCGCACTTGTAAAAGGATGTCAAGGTCACTGGTTTCTTCACAGACTCCCCTCACAAAGCATCTTTCTGCCATGTCTGCAACAGAGTATTCAGACAGAAGGTTACATGGATTGGATTTCAAAGCAAGGAATATCAGAAGAGGTCTTCCAGCTGTGAATGGCCTCCAGATGTGGGCGTTCCTTCTCCAGTCCTGAGGGAGGGGATGAAAATGCCTTTCATTAGTCTCATAAAATTAAATGGAAAAACATTGTCTACTGAGGAGGCTGGGCAGCAAAGAAGGTGGAGTCAGAAACTGGGCAGAACAGAACAGGAAAAAAAAGCAGGACCACAGCTGAAATAGTTCAGGACGTGTATCATCCTAAAAGCTGTAGTCTCTGAGGAGGGACTGGTCATTAAGCAATATGGCAGGCATCAGCAATTGAGGCACTTGAAATGGGAAAGGCCAAATAAACCAAAGCATAGCTTTGCTAGCTGTCCTGGGTTAGTCAGGAGGGGTCAAAATCTAGGAAGTGATCTATGCTGCAGGAAGTGATATAACTTCCTTCCTGGGAGAGAGAGCCAGTAGCTAGGTAGTTTTAAAGATTGATGTGTAGGTGAATCATTTAAAAAGTTGATCTGCCTTCGAGAAAAAAACCATATATAAGCAGAGACCCTCCAAGCCTCTTGCTCTTTTGGCCTGCTGCTGTGTAGAGAGGAGCATCTCCCTGACTCTCTCCCAGGTAAGGCCCTGTCCCCACCCCCCACCCCCCTCCTGCTTCCAAAGGAGGGAGGGGGGGGAAGGGAGGTTTAGGGTGGCCGTGCTGCTGCAGCTGGGCATGGGGGAGGAACCAGATGGAATTTTCAGCAGATCCAGCTCAGCCGGTGTGTCAGCTACAAGACAGGGCCAAGCCCCTGCTCTGGGCCAGTCAAGGACCAGGCCAGACTCCATCCAGTTCGGGCCAGGCCCTGCCCTGTCACCCCAGGCCCAGATGGCCCCACCAGGCCAAGCCAGCTTCGCATAGCCAGGCCACAGAGACTCTGAGAGCATCTGCCATCCAGCTCGGACCTTTTCAAACAGCCCGGCAGGGAGCACGCGATCGTCACACTGCCGGAGAGAGAGAGAGATTAACTCTCTCCATGCCTGGACTAAACTCACAGACACCCATCCTTCCTTGCATAGGGAGAGGAACGAGTGAGGACATCTACATAAATGCAGCATAGAGACTTTACAGTCAGTGAGGAAAGCAGAACCGATGCCTAGAGGGAGTTGCATGAGAAGTGCTTTGAGAGTGAAGCTGAAAACTCTTTTGGAGAACCATGGTTGGGAACTGAGCTAATAAATTCCCTGTAATATATGAAGAAATAGTCCAAAGGGGGGATGTGAGGTTTCCAATTGCAGCCAGTGAACTGAAATACCTGGGTAAGGACAAGTAAGTGTTGAAATAAGTACAGCCTGATGAGAAATTTGAACCAAGAGAGAGGAGAGGCTGTGACCCAGAGCCCTGGTCCCGGGGGGAATGCCAGAGAACTTGTATTGTCAGGAGAACCTGTGTTGCCCAACACAGAAGAAGGGATTTTCTTTGTTACTCCAATTGAACTGTGCATCCTTAAAACAGGTACCCCGTGGACTGTTCATAACCCACCGTAGTGGCTGTGGGAAGGCTACTGGTATGGGAGAGATCCACCATTAAGCTGGTCTTTCTTCCGGGCGGCAGCTAATGGTGAGGCAGAAGACCCATAAAAACCTGTATTTTTCTTACAGAAAATCCATGGAATAAGCAAAAGAGACTTCTCTCCCTAAATGAACTGAAACAAGAACTATTTCAGAGGTGGTAAACTGACTGGAGGTCGAAGTGTTGTTTTTTGTGTGTTGTCAGGGAGAAAGAAATGGAGAGGTGGGGGAAGGAGGGGTGGTCTGAGGAGTTTGTCCTGGTTTTCCTTGTTTTTTTTCCCTCTGCCTTAGGTATATTAATAAAGTTTCTTTATAAAGTTTGAGCCTGCTTTGCCTACTCCTAATTCTCATCTCACAGCAAACATCAGGTAAATTTTGGTAAGTGTGCTGGCATTTGGCCAGAAACTCAAATCGGCAAACTGGAACCACTACACTTGCAGAGAGAATATTCTCTCCTTCCCCAGAGCTGTGACAGCATCTTACACTGTGAAACACCTCCCAGGAGGCTGTGTCTAAGGTGGCTTCTGGGTGAAACTGTGCTAAGCCACAATCAACATGCTTCTCTTACCAGCACCCCACAGTCCTGGACTTGTATCTAATTATCTTTTCTTCTGCAAAGATTGTCTATAGACAGCTTATACCTCCTATCAGCTTATTCATGCAAAATTATTCTCCTTAACTGAAATTTGTCTCCAAGCAATGAATCTGTGCAAACTGGAAAGACCAACATCCCTGGGGACGAATTTTCCTCTCAGTTATTTCTGCAAATGTACTACTCACAGTTGCAAATATATAGAATCCAAATTTCATTGCTGATACAAAATTTGGTATTTCCTGCTTGGACAGGTGTAACTGTTTGGATCAGACAGCCAGAGCACATTTACTGCAAGGGAAGTTTATGTGTCTTCTATCTCCTAAATGTCTAAGGAAATCTACTGTCCTGGCAAAGTTAATAGGGAAAACAATGTTTTCCTCATTTTAAGAACATTACCACAATATTTGCTTACTTTCACTCAAAAGTGCCTATTTCTGGATTATGGCATGTCCTAGCACTCCAGTGTTTGCTAGCTGTCGGTGTCCAGCCCGGATTCTGGACAGCCTCCAGCTGGCCACGTTCCAGAAGTGTCCTTGTCCGAAGGGGCACTCTGGCGGCGTCGCTTAGACACCAGCCAGTGAAACTGCTCACCCGGCAGAGTGACGCGCCAGGAGCGAGGAGCTGCGATCGCTAGCTGCTGAAGTAGAAATAAGGTGAGAGGAACTTCTGGTATGGATGAATTCTGTGTGGCTTTATTGCAGGAAGTCCAGCACAGAGGGAATCCAGGGACCAGAAAAGCCCCGAATACTCTCTGCGACCACCTTATGAGGGATATGTACTAACCAATCATCTGAGGGTCCCAGGGAGGAACAAGGGCAGGGTCAGGGAACCAGTCCAATGGATGGGGGAGAGGGGAGGAGGTAAGGAGTAACAGTGAATCAATCATCCAGTAACAGGTAACCTTCTAGAAGGGGGAAGATGATAGACATAACTAGTACCCAAATAAGTTTGCCCTGGGTTAAACCATGGTCACTTCAGTCCCCGGGGGGAGCTTAGCAGTCTTGGAAGCCCTCCACCAAAGTCCTTTCTTCTCTTCTTGGGCTTCTGCTACCCTGGAGTCTCCGAGATAACTTCCATGGCTGCCACACTCCAGTGCAAAGAACATTAGGAGTGTCCTTAAGAGATGCCAGCTCTCCATCTGGAAGTTTTCTCTCTTCCCCAGCTCATCAGTTCACTTTCCACTTCTCCTGCAATATGTCACCAGTGGTCAGATAATTTGGGAAATTACTGTAGAACAAAACCCCAAAAAAACAGCTTTACTAGAAATGTAAGATGACCTGTGCTAGCCCAGACTGAAGAAGCAGTATCTCTTCTCTTGCAGTCACCTCACTTAGCAAAGAAGTATAAGAAACAGAGGAAATATAAACTGTATCCCAGTCTGCCTTCTCAGCTCCCATCAGCCCACTGTTTAGGACACTTCTGATGCAGAGGTAACATCTGTGCTGCTGCATTTGACAGTCTCCAAAGGAAATATGCTGCAGAGATATGCCCAACCCCTTCATGGATTGTCTTCCACCAACGGTCTGTGGCAGAGTTCCATTATTCCTTTATGCGTACGTGGAAAAGTCCATAGCTTGTTTATTTTAAACCTGTTGCCTAACCAGTTTGTCGGGTGCCATTAGTTTTTGTGATATGGAACTGCATGGATGTTAGTTCTTTGTTGACATTCTCCATACCATTTGTGATTCCCTTTCAGGCATCTCTTCTTCAACATTAGCAATCTGTGTTTACCCAGAAACTATCTCCTACTTCTGATCATTGTTGATGTCCTCTCTTCTCTTACTAGTGTTTCTTTATGCTCTTCAATGTAGTAACCAGAAGCACTCACAACTTTCAGACTTTCAGCAGGCATGAAGTACACAGAAGCATGATCATGTTCTTTGTTTCTTCTGTACTCATTCCTAACATTTCTTTTTGGCTTTTTGACCTCGACAGAACCTTGAGAGACTGTTTTCAGCATCCTGTCTGCAACAAATCCAAGAATTTCTTTCTCTGATTGTAGAAGCTGACTTAGAGACATTCCATATATCTGTATAGCCAGACTGTTTTCTTCCTAGTGGAATTCCCTTGCATTTGCCACCACTGAATTTCATCAGCCAGGGAGAGGCAAGCCACTCAGTGCCAGGAGATTTTCTGCAACCCTTTGCAGTCAGCTTTATGTCGCCTCTCTGGAATAACTGTGGGACTCAAGTAAACTCGCTTCTCACGTTCCTGTCCAGACCATTACAAGTGTGTTGAATAGCACTAGTGCTACCACAGAGCCCTGTGAGGTCCTTCTCATGAGCTCTTTGTCAAGACTGACCATTTGAAGTGCTCAGGTTGACGCTTGTTTTCTTATTTATGATCCCATTTACAGAGCTCTCCACAGCCAGGGCTTGCCTCTGAGACTGGTTCAGTGCACAGGAGTGCCTGGCACCAGCCCTTACAGATGCAGTGTGCTCAGATAACAGGTATGTGAGGCCACTCTTTGTGATAACTAGACCTAGTTGCTTTAATGACCTGGACCTTAAATCAAGCAAATCCAGGGATGCAAGAAACTGAACACAAGTGCTTGCTGGTTTCTGTGTTATTGAGTTTCAGGGCATCTGAGGGCTGCGTAGGAAAACCAGTTACTGCACAGGGAAGGTTGGGGCTATTCACACCAGTGGAGGATAGGGTGCAGATCTGCACCATTCCACTGCAACTCCTCACCTCCATCTACCAAAAGTAGGATGGCTTAGAAACAGATCAGTGGGCCAAGTATGGGCACAGCACACCCTCCACTCTCCTCTGGCAAACCACAGGCTCAGCCAGGATGTCACCCTGATATCCTCTTCTGAAACACCCCAGCTCCTCCACATTCAGCCCCTCAGAATCCTCCAGTCAGGATTCTGAATTGCAAAATACGCCTTCTGCTTCTGACTGCAGCTGCCAATAACCTCATGGTCATGTGTCCCATGGTTTCAGGTGCCACACTGTCTCCAAGGTGAGAGGGGCCACCTTGGGGGAAAGCAAATAGGAAAGTATCCCAGGCATGAAAATGCCTCTGTGGTTCTCAAGACAGGAATTTCTCTCACACCCATCCCCTCCCTCTATTCCTCCCCACTGCTTGGTGCAGTTGCTGAACCAGCGGCAGCAACAGCGGGCAAGTTTAGTCACTCCAGCACCTGGGTATCGACTACAGCTGAAGGTGGAAAACAAGAAATCAAATACAAGGTGTCAGCTTTGCCAGAGGATTCTCCTTGACTCCCAGTTTGGGCCTGCTGCCAGTTCTCACCCTGCTGTACTTCAGCATCCCAGCTCTTCCCATGAAAGGTGTTTATTCAGGCAGAGGCATTTCACTTCACATGTCTTCAGCCTTCATGGAAAGCAGAGAATTTCCAGAGTTGCTTTTCTGAGCAGCATTGAGCATCCTAACACCACTGATAGCCAGGACAGGCAGAAAACAGAAGCTTCTTTGTGTCTGGGTCAAGCCCTCTCATTACTTGTTTCTGCCTGCTGACATTTCCCTAGATAGCAAAAGGATTTTTAAATTACAGTGACAAGCTGGCCTTTCTTGTATTAAGAACTCAGCTTGCATGGTACCCAGCAAGTCACGGGCTGAGCAACAGTCTGCCTTCAGAGGCTGCTCTCCTGGGAAGAGAAACCTCCACAGATCTCTGACTCAGAGCCTCTCCACTTAGCAACTCTCTCCAGGCATTTTGGAAGGGACACAGTACATACCCAGTGATCCACGCTGGTGAGCAGCATCAGCTGCTGCTGGGACAGAGTGCAATGGAGAACCACCAGTGGCCACTTGTATGAGTATTGGGAGGGAGCAGTTTCCAGCAAAGAGAAAGGCTGGAATTTATGTCTCCGATGCAGCCACATTTCCTGCTCCCCCAAAAGGGGACAGCAGAGACGACAATAAAACCCCTCTGAGAGATGAAGATGCACATCAGCTACCAAAGCTGAAACTTTGCAGTTTCCATTTGTCATTGCTGTTTCTATCCTGCTTTCCCTCTGCAATCACTTATTTTGGTGGCTGTGACACACAGAGATCTCTCTTAACTTACATAGCTTCACCATGCCCACTCTTTGTCCCATGGCATGGATATCACCTCTGCATGGAGACATGAAGGTGACAGCACTGGATGGAACAAGTGGATAGGAGGCAGCACAAGGAACCTCCGTAAGCTGTGCAGTCCATAAGTGTTCATTGCCTGATCAGAGCTGGTCTGCCCTGCCACATTACTGCTCCTGACACACCATGAGTCCATCCTTGCTGTAACATTTGGAGAGTTCAAAGGACATCAGTGCCTTCCTTCCCCTCCACCCAGATTAAGTGATCTGGTGGGAACAGCTGTCCTGCAAGTGGTCTGTGAGTCAGAAGGGCCTCTTTCCCCACCATCACAGAAAACATTGTCATTTTAAGGAGTATAACCAGCTGTAAGAGATGTAACACAAGTACCATATAGAAGTTCCTAATGTGTTTCGCTGCCTCTTTAGCTACAATAACAGAAATAGGACATTGGAGTGGCCTATCAGCTGCCTGCACACTCACAGCAGCACTGTGAGAAGGATCAGACCCTGCACTCAGAAGACTTTTGCCCTGTTCTTCTGGAAGTGATGAAGATGATGGTGTCTCTTGTTCCCCTGTGCTTCACTTGACCCAAAAAACTCATCATTCATACGAAACCTGTCTACCACAAAGCTATTGCTGCAGGTTTTTCAGCCTGTGCCTCATTTAGCTCAGTTTGACACTCCAGTCCAATTTTTATGAGTATTATAAAGTAGACCCATTCTCTTGCATATCACAGGAGATGTAACATTTCTTTTTCTCAGCAAGGCAGTACCTACAGCTTTAAGGCAACTCTTAAGCTTCAGCCTCAGGTTCAAAATCTGCACTTTTTCAGTTCACCTCCAAAAGTCTTTATTCTTCACCTGTGAAGACCCTACATGTATCATGTCCTTTGCTTCAATTCACTAATTCTCACTTTTTTGTCATATAGCTCACGGGGGTGGAGGTGTTCAGATACACCTATCAAATTCAAACAATCATTTTGTGACATTGAGATGTTTTGCTGAATTTTGTTCACACTCACAAAGCATCATCCTTGATAAGCACTCTTGAAATCCAAAAGCTCAGGCTTTTAATGCTTTGTGCTTTCTAATCACCCTCAGAGCCTGGCAATGTGGTGAGTGCTCCCTTTCTCCTTCCTCTTGCTAGCTCATTTCCTCCCCCATATTCCCAGTATGGAGCTGCATAGGGACATGATGCCTCTTGCCTCTGACTGACTGGTATGAAAGCATCACAAACCATCCAGGCAATTCCTTAGTCCCACAGCACTGTTTATGACTATGCTAGAGAGAGAACTCCTGTTGTAGGATTTAAGTGAAATCCTCTCAGAAATGAAAGCCTTTAGCTTTCACTGTCATTACCACTGATAGGACATATCTGGGGGTGAAATATGGCTCTCAGATCTGTGAATGTGAGAGGGATATCAACATCTGAAGAGCTCTAAGTGACATGATTTGTGTTCTTCTGTGCTATCACATTGCAAGCTTTTCTCCAGCTCTCTCTTCTGTCCCTGTTAAGTTGCTTCCAGCTTTATTTCTCTTGCAAGTTCCAAAGGCTCACACTGTTGGGGAAGATGAAATAAGAAAGCCTTATAAATATGATTACCTAGCAAAAGATGCTGAGAATGTAGAAACTATAAGCAAGATTGAAATGAAGACAAGCTTTGAGATACCAGACCCCAGTTACTGAACAACTAGAAAACAATGGCATGGCTGCCTGCAGGTAATCCCCTCTTTGATTAAACAATACCCTCTGCTTGCAGACAGGTCCAAGGGTCAGAGCAGACCCTACCAACTTGGCAGAGGGTCCAAAAAGCAGTTTTTAAGGTTTAAAATATAACACTGTATGGTAATGCAATAGTTCTCATAGGCTGTATGCAAATGTTATAAGATTTGTAGTTTGTTCTAAATTGGTTAATGAAAATTAGAATATTCAACACAGAAGATGATTTATTGTATTGTAAGCGACAAGCTCACCCTCTTCTTCAACTCCTGTTAGACCTTCACTCTCAACTCTCTTAGATCCTCGCTCTTAGCTCTTCTCTCCTCTCTTACCTCTCTGACCTGCTCCGGGCTGCGTCTAGCAGCTCTCAGCAGGTGTCTTACACTAACGTTCTTTTACAATAAACCTCATGCTCTACAACCCAACTACAGAGATCTCTCGTCTGTCCCGGCCGTCTGAAACCGACCCGCACACTCTACATCACACCCTCTGAATAGCTAACTTTGAATTTATTTTCCCCCAGATAATAGGTTTGCATTTTTCCAGTTTGAATTTTGTGCTACTATTTCCTGCCCATATCCTGCCTCAAGCACGAGGGAGCAACACAAGCGGTGACTGTACATTACAAAAGCAGAAGAAATGGAGTAATGAAAATTTTTGTGTTTGTGAATGCATAAGGCACAGACAAGGAGCAGATATTCACGAGGGGAAGCAAAGTAGCATTTATGTTTCTTCTCAAAAGTCCAATCAAGAGCTGGCAAGAAGCAAGGGAGGCAGGGAGCAAGGAAGGAGAAAGAGCTTAGCTAAATGTTGTCTTTGTGCTGTGATGAGAGGTTTTCCCCTGTCGCACGGTTGGACACGAAGAAATCAGGCACTCAGGTTAGGTCAGAGCCACCAAGGCTGGGCAGGAGAGCAGAAGAGCGCCCAGCCCTCTTTATTCTTACATTTATACCTTTTTACAGACAACTATGGATTGGACAATGAGGTTACCACCTCTCCAATTCCATAGGTGAGAGAGACAGTCCATCAACCTTCTCTGCTCTTGGGAAAGGAATGACAAACAATACTAAAGGTACAAAACAATCCTTGGCAAGTTAACAAAACATTGACTATATTTACATAAAATCTATGAGAACCTTTTCTACTAAGTATCGACACAGCACACTAAAAATTCAGGGCGACATCTCACCCTTTTTCCTTAAAAAAAAAGAAAAATAGAAAAAAGAAAAATGAACAGTGTTCATCCTATGTTTGTGGAAGGACCATCGGAGTGAACACTCTCATCATCTGAGTCATCACTCGATGTTCCACCCACTTGATCACTTTCATTCTGGTCACGGCTTCTACCCTGCTTGTCGGCCGTATTGTTCCTCTGTGGTCGCAGGCCAGGACGGACACACCTTGCAGGTACCCAGCGTGCCCCAATATCTGTGGATACACAAGCATACCCGTGCCCCAAAGCGATAAGGTCATATTGTTTGGTGACTAAATGTCTCACCCGAACCTTCGCTCGAGGCTGCTGTGTCTCATCTGAATCCTGCAACGAGAGATGGTGGTTCAAAATGACAGGATTATTGGAGTTCTGCGGTACCGTAAGGCGATTAATAGTATATAAAGCTTTTGCCAACCAACTGTGCGGGGTTTCACCCTGCATTCCCCGTTTTTGTTTTTGAAGCATCTGCTTCAGAGTGCCATGAGTACACTCTACAATAGCTTGACCAGTCAGAGAATGAGGAATACCAAACTTGTGCGACACACCCCACAACTGCAGGAACTGCCTCACCTCTTTCGAGACGTAAGCAGGACCATTGTCGGTCTTCACGGTAGAAGGTATGCCTAGAACGGCAAAGGCCTGCCTCCAGTGGGCAATGACATCGCGGCCCTTCTCTCCAGTGTGAGCGGAAGCCCACATGGCAGAGGAGAAGGTGTCCACCGTGACATGCACATACTTGAGCCGGCCAAATTCAGCAACTTGGGTTACATCAGTCTGCCAAATCTCCAAGGCCTTAAGGCCCCTGGGGTTTACCCCCGCCGGCAAAGGCCCTGCCAATGCATGACAGTCGTCACACGATTCGACAGTGTCACGGGCCTCAGTTGGCGTCAACTGAAACTCCTTCTGCAGCGTATGTGCGTTCTGATGGAAAAAGCCATGCGATGCCTTGGCCTGTGTGAGTGTATCAGGCTGAGGTGCTACCCACGCTGGGTTAGCCAACTTGTCAGCCCTCGCTTTACCTTCCGCTATGAACCCTGGCAAATTGGTATGACTCCTTACATGCAGAACATAGTAGGGATGAACCCGTTCCTGAATGACACACCACAGGGCCTTCAGCAAATGAAACAGATCAACATTGTCGACCTTCTTCAAAATGGAATAACTCAATCACTTCGCTATGTCAGCCACATAGGCGGAATCCGTGACCAGATTGAAAGGTTGCTGGGAAAAATCTTTGAAATGCCATAAGAGCAGCTCTCAATTCAACCAATTGGGCTGAGCCAACCTCATGGCCTTCCAGAACCTGCCACTCAGATCCATCCCTCCAAGTAACAATGGCCTTCCCGGTTCTGCCCGAACCATCAGTAAAGACTGTGGGTCCTTGCACTGGCTCCTGACTGTGTTTGGGTCTCAGAGAAATCTCTGTGAGTTTTGCCACTTGTAGCAACTGGTGGCTGGGCAGATGATACGTGATCTGCCCTGAAAAATTTTCTAGAGCACTTTGCAGTGAAGAAGCTCCAATCAAAATCTTCCCGCTATTTAGTAGCACAATTTTTGCAGGATCACACCCATCAATTTTCAAACACCGTTGTTGGCATTTGACTATCAAGCGAGCAATCAGCTCGAACAATGCAGTTGCCGTCTTCTGCAGCTGATGGGGCAAAAAGACCCATTCCAGGATGTGCACAAAATCAGATCATTTGTCACTCCATTGGCCAATGATACCTGTGGGATGTAAATCTGGAGTGGTGATGAACACACTTGTGAAGGGCTTCTAGTTTATCTTTAAGAAGGGACCACTGTCCCCGACAGATTGGTTTGTCCGACAGATTGGTTTGTCCGACAGCCACTGTATAGGAGGCGTAAGACACACCGCGCCCTTCAACACAGTGGCCCCAAGTGAAAATCTGTCCCGATGCACACTCCCCATGCCGCCATGACATCCCTCCCCCAGAGGTTAAAACCAGTTTCAGTAACATGAGGCCTAATCATGGCCATCTGTCCCTCTGAGTTCGTTATTACCACTGGCTTCTGGCTCACGCAGCAGCGCTTCATCCTTCCCAATCCCACTACAGATGCCCCCACTGGGTCCAATGGCCACTGCGGAGGCCAAGCGGCTAGGGAGAGAATCGTGATGTCCGCACCGCTGTCAAGAAGTCCACGGTGAGAGATCTTTGATGGTGTAGCATCAGGGATGGACAGTGTGCAATGCATCTCAGGATGTTGTTCGGTCGTGACAGTAGTCCAGAGAACCTGAGGTGGTCCTGTGGAACCAAAGCAGCTGTCTCCTCGTGACCTTGGTTCTGTCCTGTGAACAGAAAACTCAAAAGGGACAAGTTGAGCAATTCATGTTTTTTCAGGAATTGTGACTGGGGGGGTGGGTGTGGAAACCATGGCAAAGATGCGTCCTGTATAATCTGCATTAATGTGTTGCGTTCCCTGCTTTATTCTGCCCCGGCACCGGCAGCAGAGCATTAGCGTGAACCTGGGAGGCCGTTTGTGTTCTAGAAGGCTTCCCCGGCGAGCCGATGAGGACACCGCTAGTCCACGTCTCGGTCTGAGGAGATGTTACCCTCAGAGCAGGGCGAGATAGCAAAGAACTCCCAGAGAAGGAGGGCTCATAGTGTGTGAATTCGGTAGGTTTATTACCTCCAAGGGGGCACAGAGACCAAGAGCCAAGAACAGCTCATTACATGGGTATTTAAGGGAGGAACAACATCCAATAAACTGAGGGCAAAGGGGCAATACATGGGAGGGGCCGGGGTACATTGCCGAATGGGGTTTAGGGAGGGGAGGGGGAAGAGAGAACAACGAATGAACAAGGGAGTGACAGGGAATTTCCCAGAACGGGGAAACATAACAGACAAATCAAGGAACCAATAGCAGGAACTTGGGGTTCGTGGCTTGGTGGTCCAAACCACTGCCTCTGGGAGCTTCGGGGGGAAACTCTCTGTCTGTGGAACATGCCACCGGAAGTCCTCGTCTTTCCTGGTTCCGAACCACCGCAACATTAATGAGTCCCAGATGCACAATGACACCCTGAAAGGTGACACTAGATCTCCCCATGAGGAAAGCACTCATGCCACCACCCAAGGGACCAAAAGCATCTAGAGGGACCTTGTGCACTGCGCACGACTCTAAGACTACTGTTGCTGCCGTGCAGACATCCACACCTGCTGAGCCACTGGTGCTGGCTGCGAGCTGGCCCAGCAGACCTCCATCACCTCTGGGGTTTGGAGAGACATTTGTGTCTGAGCACGTCTCCCCTGCGTGCTCTGCCACCCATTTCCTGAGCTCAGTGAAAACTGACACTTGACAGGAGCTGCAGCTTTGCACTCCATTGCAGTGTGGTTTGGTTTTCCACACTTCGGACAGAGAAACATGACAATCCTGCCTTTCCGCACTTTTTTTCTTGGTTTCTTTCTATCTTTAGCATTCCTTTGCTTCCACTGCCCACCTTGCCGCCCTGACCTGGCTGGCTGCTGGGCAGTAGCCAGGGCAACCATCTTACGACAGGCAGTGCCCACATTTTTGGAGGCTTCATGCATCTGCATTACCGAATTTTGACCAGCACCGAGAAAAACAAGAAAATTCTGCAACCCTTGTGATTCTGCAGCATCTGCTGTATCCTGTCCCTTGCTTATCACAGGGACCTGAGCTGGCACAGGGCTCTGAGATCTGCTGGCACACGCCTCACGGTGACGGGCTTTAGGACAATCATAAATTTCCTCTACTTTCGCCTTATCTCTGGCGCGTGCCGTCACCCTGCACCCTGGCAGGGTCCAGAGGCCACTGAACACAGACCCGCTGTCCCGGGATCTGTGGTCCCGGGGCGGCTGCGGCTTCTTCGCCGTTTTTTCAGCTTTTATTTGTTTACGATGTCCCACGGACAAAACTGCTGAGTCATCGCTCCCGGAGCCCGCGCTGTCCATCACTGAAGGGCGGGGCAAGGCCCGGCCCCTTTTCCCCCGGCCCTGCGCGGGGGGGTGCGGGCCCGCTGGGAGCGGCGGCTCCTCTAGGGCGGCTGCGCAGTGCCGCGCCAAAGCAAAGGATCCGGACGGGGGCGGGCAGGATTCCGCTGCCCGGTTGGGAGCGGGGGGGAAAAAAAACCCGCCTTCTGCTGCGTCTGGCGCCGGCGGCAGGGTCCCGGCGGCGCATTCTGCCCCGGAGCTTGGCTCAGCGGCCGCCTGAGCGCTGCTGCGCCTGCGCGCCGCAGTCGGCGGGCAGCTCGGGAATCGGAGCGGTTCCCCCGCCGCTGCGGGAGGGGGGGAGCGAGCCGTGCCATCGCCTGGCTCTCCGCCGGCTACCTCATCAGCTTCACACAGCGATTTGATTTCTGCCCCCACCGCGCCAGGGGGGCCACTGACAAGAACGCCACAACTAGGGCATTCCACTGTGCAGGCTTTCCAATTCTCCTGTTTGCCTAGCACAGGAAAGGCGCAGGGAGAGGGCATTTCTTGCTGCCCCGTCTCCCCGCTCCGCCGGTTCCCTGGAGTCGAGAAGGAGACTTTCCAAAGCCAATCTCTCAACGGAAATCGGGGGGCTACCAAGCCAAACGCTCTCTTGGGGGGGGCCGTTTCCGCCTTCACAGTCTGGGCTAGGGGTTTTGGGCTCAGATGCTGGCTCCGAGCCACGCTCTTCTTCCTTCACCCCCCCAAACAGCTCGGGGAATCCTCCGAGCGAGCTGGCAGGCGTAATTCTGCCAGCGGGGCTCTCCTGGCTTTGAATAACAGAATTCACTTGTCTCCAAGTTACTAGTAATTTAGCCATCGTTTCACTATATGTCTCCGATAGCAGACCTTTCAATTCTGTTCCCATGACCATCCATGTCTCTTTAGACAGGAATTTGCCCTCATCAGGGAAAAACCCCATCACCTTCGTCCAAAAATATAATTGCTCTAGATTTGACCTGCAAAAATTCCTGATCTCGCTTTCTAAGAATATTTCGAGAACTTCCAACGCCAAAGCGTCGCTCGGGGACATCTTAGAGACGCCCATAATTAATTTTTAAAACTTTTTCACCTGAGCTTTACGAGAGCTTTGTTGCAGTTCCCCGTACGGGCCACCAGATGTCGCACGGTTGGACACGAAGAAATCAGGCACTCGGGTCAGGTCAGAGCCACGAAGGCTGGGCAGGAGAGCAGAAGAGCGCCCAGCCCTCTTGTATTGGGTCTGACTGGGGTAAAGCTCACAGGCCTTACACTGCTGTACTTTCCTTTGGTAGCTGGCGTTGATAACAGAGCAGTGTTTTGGCTACTGCCAAGCTGTGCATTCCCTGTGACATTCCTTCCCCCACTGAAGGGGATGGGGGGGGCAAGATCCTGGGAGGGGACACCAGCAGGCCAGCTGACCCCAGTCAGCCAAAGGGATATTCCATACCATATGACATCAGCTCAGATATATAAGGGAAGGAAGAGAGGAGGAGGAGGAGGCACTCAGGGCTGGTCCATGTTTGTCTCCTTGGACAACTGCCACGCGTGCTGAAGCCCTGCTTCCCAGAAAGTGTCCGGACATCGCTGCTGATGTGAAGTAGAGATTGATTGTTTTCCCTTCTTGCTCTTGCGTGCGCAACTTTCAACTTGCTTGTTCTATATTTTTTTCCCACTGTAATAAAACTGCCTTTACTTACCCTGATAGTCTTTTTTTCAATATTATCCTCTCCCCTCTCCCAGCGGGAGGGGGAGTGATAGAGTGACTGAGTGGGCACCTGGCCCCTGGCCGGGGTCAACCTACGACAGTCTCTTTTGGCGCCCAAACGTGGGGCGAGATAAAGGTAGCTTTCTATATATATACACATATATTGCATGCTCTAGTAATTACCAATAGCAGCTCTCAAGTAGTAAACTCCTGTGTGGCATACGGCCTTCGGCTGCCACACTGCTTATCTTTGTTTTGCTATGTTTGGAAACATGTTGAAACAAACAATGACTGTGAATTAATATAACTCCTTCTCTCTGCCCTGGGTGAATTTGAGTATAGATGATCTTTTACTGCAGGCTCCTGTGATTATTGCCAACCCTTACATAAGCTTCCTGATATTATTAATAATATTAGCCAACACTGTTACCTTATGGAATTCATGGAAATTGTCATCTCCCTGGTACAGAAGGAAACGACCCTTGGGTGAGGAGCTGTTAAAATCTGCCCTGAGGTACCCAGCTCCTGGGTGGAAAGGTATATGGAGGGATTTGGGCAGGTTACTAGGGCGGTTATCACCTCCCGTTGCCTGGGAGTTTACTCCTGAAGAGGTAAATAACCCTAACAAACTGGCCCATCGGCTGACAGAAGGGTGCCTCGTTTACTCTCAGGAATGCGAGCAGCTTCTCGCCCTGTACTGGGGGCTGGCCTGGGCCTACCGGGCCTCTGTTCAATATTCTCAGAGGACTGTGTTTGAGGCAGGAACTCAAACTGTGCCTGAGGACACTATAGCTGAGACAGGGACACAAACTACAGCTGTGGCTGAGGCAGGGATACAAACCATAACAACTATGTCTGAGATAGGAACCCAAACCACAACAACTACAGTAATTGCCCCAGTAGTGAAAAAAAAAAATGGACAAGGAAAGTTTCAGGCCGATTAGTAAGAGAAGAAGGAGGAGAGGAAGAGGAAGAAGAGGTGGGGCTAGATCAAGAGGCAGGTCCCTCAGCAAAGGAATCGAAGGGAGTGAGGCAGATTAAACAGGAGACCGAAGTTACTCGGTCCCTGACCCCATCCGAACTTCGAGACTTGCGAAAGGATTACAGCCGCCAGTCAGGTGAGAGGATTCCTGCATGGCTGCTGCAATGCTGGGATAATGGGGCCGATAGTCAGCAGTTAGAAGGTCATGAAGCCCAACAGCTGGGATCCCTTGCTAGGGATCGGGAAATTGAAAGAGGACTTGCAAAGAAAGGAGCAACTTGCAGCCTCTGGAGACGGCTTCTTTCAAGCGTGAAGGCAAGATATCCTTTTAAGGAAGATCTTGTAAAGTCCCCAGGGAAGTGGACCAATGTGGATGAAGGTATCCAGTACTTGAGAGAATTAGCAGTGCTGGAAATTGTCTATAGTGATCTAAAGGATGATAGCGTCACCATAGATCCAGAGGATATCCCTTGTACACTTGCCATGTGGAGGAAGGTGGTTCAAGGCGCCCCAGCATCATATTCCAGCAGCTTGGCGGCACTTTATTACCCAAAAATGGATACACCAACTGTAGAGGTGGCGTCCGCCTGGCTCCGAAATGTAGAAGAAACTCTGGGTGCTCCCTCATCCCTGCGAGCCACCACCCCAACTTTTAGAAGCAGCCCAAGAGATCGCTCCTCTCCAACCCCAGTCAGAGGGAAAGGAATCCCCAAGAACAGGCCACGTAACGAGCTCTGGTTCTTTCTGCGTGAGCATGGAGAGGACACGAGGAAATGGGATGGTGAACCCACCTCTAAGCTGAGCGCCCGGGTCCGAGAACTGAGGGGGAAGAGACCTGTTAAGAAGGGGCCACCCAAGAAGACTGTCAGTGTAGTTACCACAGAGAGACCAGAAGACAATCAGCGATTTCCCAGATATAAGAAAACTAAAACTGTTTCCTACAGTCCTGAGGAGGGAACTTCTGATTTGGCATCACAAAGGTCAGACAGTGAATGCTCTGACCAAGAACAGGAATAGAGGGTCCCTGCCTCCAGCCAGGAGGAGGAAAGGGATGACCGGGTATACTGGACGGTATGGATTTGATGGCCTGGCACATCCGATCCACAGAAGTACAAAGCTTTAGTGGACACCGGTGCACAGTGTACACTGATGCCATCGAGGCACAAGAGTGCAGAAGCCATCTGGATCTCTGGAGTGACAGGGGGATGCCAAGAGTTGTCGGTAGTAAAAGCTGAGGTGAGCTTAACAGGGGACAGATGGCAAAGGCATCCCATCGTGACTGGCCCAGAGGCCCCTTGTATCCTTGGCATCGACTACCTCAGGAGAGGGTATTTTAAGGATCCAAAGGGATATCGATGGGCCTTTGGCATAGCTGCGGTGAATACAGAGAAGATCAAACAGTTATCCACCCTGCCTGGCCTCTCAGAAGATCCCTTCATCGTAGGATTGCTGCAGGTGGAAGATCAACAAGTACCGATTGCTACGAGGACAGTGCACCGGAGGCAGTATCGTACCAAACAGGACTCCGTGACTCCTATCCATGAACTAATTCATCGACTGGAGAGCCAAGGAGTTATCAGCAGGACCCACTCACCCTTCAACAGCCCCATATGGCCAGTGCGGAAGTCAAATGGGGAATGGCGGCTGACAGTGGACTATCGGGGCCTGAATGAAGTCACACCACCTCTAAGTGCTGCCGTACCAGACATGTTGGACCTCCAATATGAGCTAGAATCAAAAGCAACCAAATGGTATGCCACGATTGACATAGCTAATGCATTTTTCTCAATCCCTCTGGAGGCAGAGTGCAGGCCACAATTTGCTTTCACTTGGAGGGGTGTCCAGTACACCTGGAACCGACTGCCCCAGGGGTGGAGACACAGCCCCACCATCTGCCATGGCCTGATCCAGGCTGCTCTGGAACAGGGTGGAGCTCCGGAACACCTGCAATATATTGATGATATCATTGTGTGGGGTGATACAGCAGGAGAAGTTTTTGAAAAAGGGAAGAAAATAATCCAAATTCTTCTGAAAGCTGGTCTTGCCATAAAACAAAGTAAGGTGAAGGGACCTGCACAGGAAATCCAGTTTCTAGGAATAAAATGGCAGGATGGGCGCTGTCATGTGCCTACAGAGGTGGTTGACAAAATTGCCAATATGTCTCCACCAGTTACTAAGAAAGAAACACAAGCTTTCCTGGGCCTTGTAGGATTCTGGAGAATGCACACTCCAGGCTATAGTCAACTTGTGGGCCCCCTCTATCGAGTGACCCGGAAGAAGAATGACTTCAAGTGGGGCCCTGAGCGATTTCCCAGATATAAGAAAACTAAAACTGTTTCCTACAGTCCTGAGGAGGGAACTTCTGATTTGGCATCACAAAGGTCAGACAGTGAATGCTCTGACCAAGAACAGGAATAGAGGGTCCCCGCCTCCGGCCAGGAGGAGGAAAGGGATGACCGGGTATACTGGACGGTGTGGATTTGATGGCCTGGCACATCAGATCCACAGAAGTACAAAGCTTTAGTGGACACTGGTGCACAGTGTACACTGATGCCATCAAGGCACAAGAGTGCAGAAGCCGTCTGGATCTCTGGAGTGACAGGGGGATGCCAAGAGTTGTCGGTAGTAAAAGCTGACGAAGAACGAATTTCAGCAAGGGGCAAGAAAAAGGCCACAATGAACAGGGATGGTGCCAGTCCTCGACAATCAACTTTTCTATTCCTCCTGCCCTGACCCCACATTCTGCTGGAAATGGAGACCACGTGGAAGGATGCTAGAGGACAGGAGATAGTAGTTAATGTGATGGGGATGGTTTAAGGATGTAGCTTAAATTGCATGTGTGAGTAGGAAAGGATTTCTGAGCATGATGCAAATGTTATGGAATAAGGGGTGGAAATTGTATTGGGTCTGACTGGGGTAAAGCTCACAGGCCTTACACTGCTGTACTTTGCTTTGGTAGCTGGTGTTGATAACAGAGCAGTGTTTTGGCTACTGCCAAGCTGTGCTGTCCCTGTGACATTCCTTCCCCCACTGAAGGGGACGGGGGGGGCAAGATCCTGGGAGGGGACACCAGCAGGCCAGCTGACCCCAGTCAGCCAAAGGGATATTCCATACCATATGACATCAGCTCAGATATATAAGGGAAGGAAGAGAGGAGGAGGCACTCAGGGCTGGTCCATGTTTGTCTCCTTGGACAACCGCCACGCGTGCTGAAGCCCTGCTTCCCAGAAAGTGTCCAGATATTGCTGCTGATGTGAAGTAGAGATTGATTGTTTTCCCTTCTTGCTCTTGCGCGCGCAACTTTCAACTTGCTTGTTCTGTTTTTTTTCCCACTGTAATAAAACTGCCTTTACTTACCCTGATAGTCTTTTTTTCAATATTATCCTCTCCCCTCTCCCAGTGGGAGGGGGAGTGATAGAGTGACTGAGTGGGCACCTGGCCCCTGGCCGGGGTCAACCCACAACACCTCTTTATTCTTACATTTATATATCTTGTCACAGACAGCTATGGATTGGACAATGAGGTTACCACCTCTCCAATTCCGTAGGTAAGGAACACAGTCCATCAACCTTCCCCACCCTTGGGAAAGGAATGATAAACAATACTAAAGGTACAAAACAATCCTTGGCCAGTTAGCAAAACATTGACTATGTTTACATAAAATCTATGAGAACCTTTTCTACTAAGTATCAACACAGCACACTAAAAATTCAGGGCGACATTCCCCCCTCACAAATTCTCTCTTTACCACCAGTTTCTTGACGTGGTGGCAATGCTTCAATCCCTGATTCACTAATTAGAAAAACTGCCATGGAGTCGATTCAAGTTGTTTTCGTTCTGTCCTGCTGCAAATGAACTCAGAAGCTGGCCTGTGGGGTGACACAAGTAGATGTTTCCTCTTTCAGAAGGGAACCATTGCACTGCATTCACAGGAATAATTTCCCTCTGTCAGGGAATGAAAAAGCAAACCTAGAGATTTTCCCCTCCCTCTTCCATGCAACAGCAACCGAAAAGAGAGTACTTCCCAGCCTCCTGCCAGCTGTCTGCACTTTGTTCAGGAACTTGGAGCTCAGAGGTGTTATCCTTATTGGCTGTGTCACCCACGGTGTTCAGCCCTCTCTGTCCTGCCCTGACCTTGTCAATGTCTAGCTGTCTTTCCATCCCAGAGACACTTTCCTTTTTTTCCTTCTTCTTCTCACTATGCATTGAGCTTGGAGCTTTTCCCCCTCCCAGCAACCCTTCTCCTCAGTGGGAGACCAATGTAGGTAACCCCTGGGAAGTCTTCCCGGGGATTTTCTTTCCATTTAGTTCTAAAAGTGATCTGCCTGCTTGGTTTGTTAATATGCCAGGTCCCTTTCAGTCTCTGCCACCTATATTCCCAGGCTAGCACTCTTCCTGCATATCTGTAGAGCCTGTGACACTAACATTACTTAAATAAACGCATCCTGAGATTCAAAAAAGCAAGATATTGCAGAGAGTGAGAAGCAAGTACAGAAGCCTTCATGTGCCTTCCAAACCTTACCTCTGGCTGCAAAAGGAGATCCTACAACTTTCTCAGAACACCAACATCTGCTCTAAGAAGAAAGTCCAGCAAACCTTGAGTAGAACTAACACATGCCTACAGCACATGGGAGCAACAGATAAATAGAAATTTGTCCCATTATCAAACCTCAACCACAGTGCAAATGGCACCTGCCCTTGCCTTGGCCTCTTAGCCAAGATCCATTTCTATGGACAATCAACAGAGTTGCAGTTTAGGATGCAGGACAGTCAAGCAGCTAATTCACTTTGCTGTCACTGAATGGAAGAAGAACAGTAAGGCACTGTCAATTTATGCCATTTCTTGGTGCTTGTAGGATTTTTTTTCCCTCTACTAACATGGTAAAATCTGTTGGTGAAGCAATCAGTACTGTGCACTGCACAATACAACAGTCACAGAAGACAGAGTTAGAAATTAACCAGGAGCAGGAGAGAGCAATAAAGAAAATCTCTGGTTGCCAGAATGCATGAGAAAGGCCTTCATGAGCAGGTAGAGAATATCACCAACCACCAACCCTTTGATGTGGAGTGGGAGAGGTTCTTGTGGAAAGTGACAGCTCAGATGGGTCTGCCAGAGCAGAGGTACCATTTGCACATTACAAGCAAATACCTTCAGCTGGGCTGTTTCCAATGGAAAAAAAAAGAAGAGACTAAGATGCAGGTTAAAGTAAGGGAAAATGAGGTGGGGATGGCAGTTCCCCTGCCCTTATAAAAGCAGGGGAACCACCATCACATTTCACATGGCTCTCATCTCACCACACCTTTTACACCAGAGCACAGAAAAAAGTTAATTTTTCCAGGTTTGGGTCTCTGTTCCTAGCACCAGCCAGCTCATGCTGCTTCCTCCATGTGTTCAGAACCTCAGCCTGAGGATCACATTCATCCCATCCAACAACACCTAGGAAGACAAGGCACCTTTGGGCTACCCATCCCCCTGAGAACAAGTTCAAACCCCTCCACCAGTTACAAATGGATTGCCATGAATCCCACAGAACCTTCTGCAGCGACCACAATGTGATTGTCAGACAGTCTGATTCTGCACAGCAGAATCATACCTCCCTTCCTGACATAAGAACAAAGTTATGGTCCTTTCCACACGGGAGGACAAAACTAAATTCCAATCACTATGAAACTATGGTAGGAATTATCTCCTTATCTCATGTCCATATCAATTTTTTTATTCCTGTTAAGAAACAAGGGAACTTTTGGGTCTTCCCAGATGTAATAAGTGAGATGTGGGGAATGTATTCTGCCATAGATCCCACTCATACTGCTAAAGTCCTGGAGGGAACTCTTCCAATTTTTACCTGTTAAAGCTTTGTGACAAACAATGTGTACACAAATGCTATAAACTCAGGGCATTTTCTATTTTTTTTTTTCTATTCAGTAGTTATCATGCACTTTCAAAGTATCAGTCAGTCTGAGTGATTTTGAAAAAATCAGATGTAGATGTTTCTGTAGGTTTTGTTCATCAGATGTAGATGTTTCTGTAGGTTTTGTTCATCATACAGTTTACCAGAGTACTTAGGACAGAGATCATCCCTGACATTAAAAAAAAAAAAAAACAAACCAAAAAAAACCCCAACAAACCAAAACAACAACCCAACCCAAAACATAAACTGTGCACAGGAAGAGTTCCATCTTTTCAGTGTTGACTGCAATCCACCCTTTTCTTGTACCATTGAGATTGCAAAGTCAGTCGCCCTAAGTACTGGACATCTAGCAGTCCTTGGAGGGACAGGAACATGACAAGACACATTAGAGAAATCACCAGAACCGCAGAGGTGGGACTTCCAATATCCGCTTCCTCAAAACTGAGAGAAGCTATAAATAAGGGAACCCTTTCCTCTCCAGCGGATGACTGCTCACATTTGAAGTCCTGCATAGCCAGGCGTGACAAATGCAGTTTATCTTACGGCTCTGAGATTTATCCTAAGTCTCTGCAAATTATTGTATCACGTGGATAACCCCACAACACACACACAAACACATCAGTTACACCACTACAGAGCAGTATGAAACTTGCTGGTTTCTATTTCTTTAAACCCGCACACCAGCTGAGGCCCAACCCCGCCTTCTCCATGTCATGACACATTTAGAAGTAGTGAACATCATATCACTTCCATTTGTCCTGCAACCAGCCAGCAAGATGATGCACAGAATAAATAGCACATGTAAGAGAGAGGAACTCTTTAGGTAGAAAGACATGCTATTTAGACTGAGGGGGGGGGGGGGCTTAATATGCAATATGTGATTGCAGTTAGCTAGCCAGAAAAGCACATCCAAATAGCATATAGTTAAATTAATCTTGAGAGCATCCCAGAGAGCATGGGAGCTCAGTTACAGAACTTTCCCAAGCATAGATTCTTGCATCTGCAAAAAGTGCAGAGACATTTCTCTGCCTATTTCTCCTGGCACCCCTAGTCTCTAAAAACAATCTGTTCTAGATGTTTCCAGCCAAGCCTGATCATGTCTCCCCCACTCCTAACTCTACACCCCATTTCCCAGTCATTATCGTCCATTCCTCCTTTGATCTGGGCTTGCAAAGGCTTAATGCTTGTCTTATCTAATGTCCCTGTGGACACTCACCTTTAATGCCAAGGGCTACTGTTCACAGACAGCAGCAATGTCTGCAAATGTGTGGGGCATGGCAAAACAAGCAGAGTTACAGGAGCTGCAAGCTGCTTGTTCGGGAAGAATTTCAGCAAAGACATGGCATGCGTGGGAAAGCTTCACCCTCTCATTGCCCGTGGAAATGCTAATCCAGATTCGCACAGCTTAAATTCTCATGGCTTTGACCTGACCAACTCCAATTAATAGACTGCAGGCATTTAGAGAAGCCTGTGAAATGAGTGATGCTTAGGTCAAGGGACACCATGAAGTATGGCATGGGGATCTTAGGCAATTCAGCCTTAGTGTGTCAAACCTGCAGAATGTTTAAGACTTTTGATCTCATGTTGAGAATTTTCATGTCATGGGTTTTCTATTGCAACCTGCCTTGTGGAAGCCACACACCATAAAGTTAGAAATTGCTGCAGGCACACAGAAAGACCAGCCTTTTCTCTGGATGAGTGGATAGAGCTGGTTCTCCATCACACACACACAAAGACTTATTGAGCTAACCCTTCATCCACAGAAACAGCTACAGAAAACATGATAAATCCTATTACTAGAAGCTTTCTCCTTCCTTAAGCTATTGGTAGGAAGTTGTCTCACTTCTACCTTTTCTCTGTATCCAGATGAAAGATGGAAGCATCCCAATGAGCTACCAATCTGCTCAGTGGAAGCTGAACTCTCCCCTGACCTCATTGTACCTTGACATGAGGGGGATAGCCTCTCTTCCTTAACCATCATCTCGCCGACGTGCAGCATTGCAGCATCGCTCCCAGACATGATCATCTATCCACAGTCTTGTTCACTTGATACGTGCTGTTACCCCCTGTTGCAGTTAGAAGGTTTGGGGAATAGAAACTAGGTAGAAACATTAGTTTGTAGTCAAAATTATTTGATTTTGTTGTGAGATAAGGATTAATAGTAGGCAAAGCAGGCTTATACTTTAAAGAATACAGAAAGGAATTTTATTGACAGACTTAAAACAGGAATAATAATCAGGCATCAGCACAAACCCTTTAGAACACTCTTTTGCCCTCCCTGCCCCTTGAATTTCTTTCCTACTGACCATACAAAAGGTAACACTTTGACTTGTAGTTAAGCCACCACCTCTGGAAAAAAAATTGTTCTTTTCTTAATTCATGTAGAGAGAGAAGCTTTCTTTTGTTCTATCATGTTGACTCCCCATAGGAAATATAGTTTCCATGGTTATTAGCTTTCCAGCAAGCAACCCCCCCCCCGCCAAAGGGAAGGATTTGCTTCTCTAGACCTCTTCCCATTTCAGTAGCTTTCCCAGGGCTACTACCAATGGACATATGATGGTCATTGAGGTGCTTTTTGAGGATGAACATTTCTATTACAGTGGCAACGAAATCCCCTTTCTTCATTATCGGCAACACAAGTCTTCTTCTACCATTCCCAGGGCAAGGAAATTTTATACACAAGAGTCTTAGCCCACTGCTTACAACCTAGAACATTACACCCCCCCTTTTTTCATCTCTTTTAGACCATTGTTCATATATTACAGGGTATATTATAGACGAGCTTATCAACATGTTTTTTACAAAAGAATTTTCAGCTTTAAAGCACTCATCTCTTCCTTCTTTGAATATAAGCTTGGTTACATTCATTAACTTAAAGTCTCTATGCTGTGCCTTTTGTAGGTGCCTTCATTCCTGTGCTCTTTCTGTGGGGGGGGGGAAATGAATGCCCCCAAGTCCCATTTTGATATTGGAAAGAAACAGTTGATTTTTCTTTTGGCTGGGCGATGGTCACATGACTTTTGGCCCACGTGGTTTGAGTAAGTCCGTGCCTGAACCAAAAGAAAGGAGCTTGTTTGTGCTGCCTCCCATCCAAGCTGCGTTTGGAATCGTAGGGGCCCGGCAGGACTGCGTCCGTGCTGCAAGGGGGGGCTGGTTCAAAGCTCTTTCCGCGCCGGACCGTGTGCAGGGCCGCCTGGCGGGGATCACGTCTGAACCTTTTCTCCCCCCTGCGCAGAGCTACAAGGAGTCGATGGAGCCCCGTCCGAGCTATCGGAGGGCCCAGCCCAAGATTTCTCTCTCTCCTGTGCCAAGCCACGCTGCGGAGCTAACTGGTGGGGTGCTCCCGAACCCTATGGGGCCCGACCCCAAGCCCTCTTCCCGCCGGGCCATGCCACGGAGGGGGGGACCGGCCTGGCCCAGGCTAGGCGAAACGGAGCTGGTAAAGTTCCTTGGCCAGGGGCAGCAGACTGAAATCTCTCTTGGCTCAGATGGAGCCGAGTGAAGTCAATCTGGTTCTCTTTCACATGGAGCCGCTGTGAGGAGCTAAAAACCAGCCTGGGTTCTCTCTCCCCTCCCCCTCCGCGCCATGCTGGTTGGTTATCCCAGACCACGTGGTCTGAGGAGACCTTACCCAGCTCGGCAGGGAGAGGGAGAGAGCAACACCTTTCCTCAGCAAACCAGAAGCCTGAAAGAGCCTTTCTGTAGGGGTGCTCTTGGTTTTATGAGTTTTCTGTAGGCGGAGCTTGTCATACCGAATACCTCATTTCCGTCTGCACCTCCTCTTTCTACACCGGGAATTTTTAACTGCAATTACTTCTCAACACCCCCTCTCATATCTGGCGTGACAGGTCTAGCAGCAGGGATGAAGCCAGTGGTTGGCAGAGAACCAGTGCTCCTCCAGGGCCACGGTCACAGCCTGTGTGGCCTGTCCAGTTACTCTTCTCTCTGCTGGCTGGGCACCAACACTTTCAGATGGAGAGCTAGGAAGCAATGCTTCTGTGGGGAAGCTAATGCTGATGCTGCAGAACACCTCTGCCTCCCTGTGAAGCCTCTGATATTGGCCATTGCCTGTCACGGCCTCACAGGTTAGAGAGCAGTTTGTACAAAACTAGTTTGCTCTCTCTGGGCAAATAACACTTTGCCAGTCACAGCTCACTTCATGCCCAGCCTCTTAGGGGGCTCCCTCATTGTTGCCCCATGTCTTTTCGATGCAGGTGTTCTGTCTGCAGTAAGTAATTCTGTGATTGCAGGCAGCTGCTCCCTGCCAGGTGGGCAGTCACTGGTGAACAGGTCTGGGGCAGAGGATACTTCACCACAGCTGAACTCTGGTCAGTAGTGTTTGCTTTGAGATCCTGCACTCTAGTATTTTGTATGGAGCTGAGCATCCCTCACGCCAATAAACTCTGCCAGGGGAACACAGCAGGGGAAATGGATGGTGCAGCTCAATGCAAATGCCAGCTTCTACTGCAGCGTAAGCAAATAAACTTTTCTCTCCCTGAATACTGTATTCATATATATCAACAAGAAGCACATTCTGATTCATGGGTATTAAACACAGTTAGGCTTATTTTATCCTTGAAGAAAAAAGACGGTCTTTACTTTCCATCAGTGGAAAAATTCCCACGGGATTGTATTTGCCCACCATATGTGTCATCTTTGCTGCTGTTTTATCTGCAGCTCTTTTTTAAAGCAGGTTGCTATAGTCTAAAATTAGACCAGACACATATCAATAACACCAGACAGAATGAATAATCTGAAAACTAGCAAAATCTTTTAATCTGTGTAGATTTCAATGAGAACCATCTTTGTTTTTCAAATAAAGGCAATCCAATGTCATCCTCATTAAAGTGGGAAAGTTCTCTGCCAGGTATTTTGTCGGTATCTGCTTATCTCTTGCTGGGCCTTGCAAAGGCAGGGTTGGTTCCTTGCAGTAGCAGACCACCAACTCTATTGCAATATGGATCATGTTTTAACATGGATGCTTTCTGACTAACTTCTTCCCCTTTCACCCACATCTCAAGCACATCCTTATTTAATCTTGCCTGTAGCATCTACGAGACAACTCCACCAGCCAATTCTTGGCAAATGTAAAGGATCTATTTTTAGAAGTCTTTAAGATGGCAAGAAAGGCTGACCTCAGAAAACTGAATAACAAGCTCCTTATTTCTTCTTCCCTGCCTGCTCTCTCTCTGTGGAAGCAAACCAACACCATCTGGCCAAATTGCTCCAGTCACCACCAGGCCAGAGCTGCATTTTGAGCATCTCTTCTCCTTGATATATTCCTGAAAGTCTTGTCCATGCCAACCTCACAGGTCCGATTTGAATTCCCCCGTGCTGTCAGCCTCAGTGACTTCTCTCCATGCAGCACGGGGAGGGGATGCGATGACTCACCTAGCCTCAGGATCCCCCCTGCCAACCCACTGTTTGTTTGAGTGATTGCATTGTTGAAGCCCTGTTGCCACATTTGTAACTATACATTATTTTTATGACAACCAGAAGTTCAGTCGTATAAACAGATGCTGTTGTGGGCCTCTCTTACTCAGCTGGATCAGTGTCAGCTGTTTTCCCAGGCTGCAGTCTCTGTGCTGCACACTGAGTCAGAAGCAGCCCTGCACAGATTTCTTTGAATTGCTGGTTTCCTCCCAGAGACTTTTGACACCCTGCCAACAAAACAGGGCATAGCTCATTAATTTTATTTTTTTTTCCCTTCTCTTTAAAGGCAGTCTGATTCATAGTAACTCCTTTAAAACAGAGTGGAAAGACACCACCCTCCCACACCACCTGAGGAAACTTAAACCACCACCAGGTCACTCCCCTTCACTCCAGCTCTGCACTCCAGGACATCGGTGCTGCAGCCCAGCACGCTCCTTCTTCCACAGGTGCCAGCACCAGCCCCAGTCCACACGGTAAGAGCTGTTCTTGAAAATCCTCACCAACTTTCCTCCCTCAGTGGCTGCTCCCCTCTCCTAGCAGCACCAATGCTGCTCCTTCACTTCTCTTCATCTTGGCACTTGAGCTGCCTATGGCATGCACCTTAATTTTCATCTGCTTTGAAATCCAGCTGTGTTTCGGGGCAAAGGGGCGCTGCCCTGTTTGCAGCCTCAGAGCACTGGCAGCAGCAATGTTATTTTCACCTCTAGGACACATGCAGCCAGGGCACAGGCACAGGGTGCCCAGCCTGGGCCAGCTCACACTCAGGAGCTGCTGTGTGCTTTTGGAGTAGCATTGTTGACAAATGTGGAAAAATGTCTGCTTGGAATTAGGGCTGCAGACTCAGTTTTTCTGGCGCTCAGATATTTCTGCTTGTCTCTCTCCCCTCCATAATTAGTTTGCCAAGCTCTAATTTAAAACAATAGCAATTGTTCCAAGTGAAGACAGGCCCCAAAGGTGCAGACTCTGGGGTACAATGGGGATAATCTCTCTTTTTCTGGGGATTCTGGCTCCTGAGGCTGAAGGCAAGCCCCAGTTCTTGAGCAAAGTCACGTGAAGGGCAGAAATGCATGCTACACCTTCCTTGGCAGCACAGACACTGGAGTGGGGAGCACTGCGAGCCTAAGTGGGGGAGCAGTGGCATTGCTAAGAGCACCATGGTCTGCTGCTGGGGTGTGTCGAGGAGGTAGAGACACTGATGGGAAGTGTAGGATTGCAGAGACTGGCAATTTTCCCTCTTCACCTGCCTTTTTCCATGCAACCACCCCTTCTTTCTTTCCCTCCTCTTCTTCACCAGTTCTCTTATTTCGTCTGTCTGCTATGGTTTGCATCCTGCGGTCAAATCTGAACTATTTTTGAGGTCTGAGAAAGGGAGTGCAGCAAAGCCAGTTTGTTGGCACCACACTTTTGTTCCTGTTGCAAGAACTCAGCCCACCCCTGCACAGTTTCAAGGGTTTGAAAGAGACTGAACAGTATTTAGCCCAATATGGCCAGGAATGGGTGGGGCTCAGGCTGGGGCTGTGGATAATTGCTGTATGAATGAACTAGAAGATAAGCTGACTGTAACTTTGTGGAAAAAGGATGGATTTTGTGAATTTTGAAGTCCCCTCCGCCCTGTTGCTTGTGGCTCAGTCATGCAGTGGTGACTCCTGACTGAGAAATAAATGTGTTGGAGTGGTGGGGAAACTGACTGAGGCAGCGAGTGTTTCCAGGGCAGTCAGAAACCAGAATGGGAAGAAAGCATTTTTGGAAGTTGCCATTTAATAGGATTAACAATTAAATAATTTTGATATTAAAAAAAAAAATGGTGTGGCCACAGAACAACTTTCACTCAGAAGCTTTGAATTCCTCAAGGCACCTCTGACAGCAGATTTGCCCAGGAACTGCCCACTTGACATTTCTGGATGTAGTGGGATTCTTTTCTGAGCAAACACTCGAGGGAGCTGGGCATGAAAAGAGTGAAAAATTGGAGCCCATTAGCTACTGTTTCTATGATAACAGGGACTTAAGCCAGCCGAGTGCCTCCGCCCAGTCCACCTGGGGACTGTGAACACTGAGAGAGTGAGGGCTTAAAGGCAGCTTATTTCTATTTGCTCTCTTGGGGATTAGCATCGGAAAAGGATCAAAATTGGGGTATCTTACTAACACTGCAGTGCCTGGAAGCACACCCTGAAATGCAGCGAGGCCCTGCACACCCACTTAAGGAATTCCTGGCAGTAGGCTTCTGTGGAAGCTCTCCCAGCTGTGACTAACCACCCAACACGTGACACACGGTGTGACACACATGGTGTGAGCCATTCATCCTGGCTACCCCTATGTGAGAGTGGGGATCTCCACTGGGCACACGCCATCCTGAGGGAGATGTCTGACAGCTATGGAGTCGAGCCACACCCAAGGACACATTAATGCAGGAGTGATGTGGGATCTTGCGGAGAAGCACCAAGTTCTGGAGTGGGTGCCTCAGCTGCAGGGCTGCTAGTGCTCCCCCAGTGAGGCCCTGCTGAGGACAGAGAGCCCTGGGCTTGGAAAACCAGCCCTTCTGGCCTAGCCGGTGGTCTTTCAGTTTTGCAGTGTGGGAGCAATGCAAGTGCATGCAAGAATTACTGTTTGGTGGTCTGGGGTGGAGCAGAGGTTATATTTTGAAACCGTTCTGGGAGATTTGCTGATAACAGCCAGCATGTTTTTGGTAAAAGACTCACCTCGGGGTCTTGCTTATAATGAGACTGGGGAGATTTGCTGCAAGCACTAATCCCTCTCTCTATTTGTCACCCTCCCAGCTGCAAGGCTTGCACATGGCACTCAGCCTGTGCCTGCTCCTGTTCCCTCAGAGCAAGCAAAAGCGGGAGGGAGCCTGCTTCCATAGCCCTGCCCTCTCCCATGGGGCTTCACCGGCTCCATAATCCCCAGGTGGCTGCTGGGACACCCCTCCCACGGCAGGTTTCCTCTTGCTCACCCCCAGTTCACTTAGTGCTCCCCTCGCTAAGTGCTGCATGGATGGCAAAGGAGGTGGCACCTGATGCTGGGCTGGAATTTGCCCTCAGATGCTCAAGTGCCCCATAAGGCAAGAAATAGCACTACAAGACCCCTTTGATCTCAACAAGTTCCTGTGCCTGTACCTTTCAATAGGGAAGTGACAGCACTGTCACACAACACAACATAAGGCAGGCTGCAAGGCATGGCACTCCTAATTTTTTTCCTTCCTTCTGTTTTCAAACAAAAAGTTAATGATATAAAACTAAAAGATGAGATTTATTTACCCTTCCTTCAAGGCAGGGAGAAGTAAGAGGCCTGGAGCTGCTATTTTACTCCTCTAAAAGGGAGGGCAAGGAATGGGATTTCCAATCTTCACATCTGAAGATGGATGCTTAATACTTCATTGGTCTTTCCTGCTGAGGCAAAGCAGCATTCACAGAAAAGGAGGCTCTTCTCCATGGCCCTGCCAGGATTGATAACTAACTCAAAGCCACAACGCTGTAACAGTGGCAGTGAACAAACATGCTGAAGCACATCTCAATTATACCTGTACTGATCCTCTGTCAGGGCCAGTCCACACCCAATCATCCCACAGCAGGACACAGGGTCTAACAGCAGTTCCCCATATAAACTGCCCAGAGGGAAATCTGGAGTGCCTCTTAAACTAATTTCTGCCATTACACTGCAGGGAGAGCAGCAAAGCAGCACATCTCGGGGCTGCCATCTGGAGTGTGATTTCTTCAAACCCGGCTGGGAGAGTTTTGGAAAGTACCTCCTTAGCTAGATGTCCTGGTTTGAAAGACAGGTGTCTATTAAGGAAGGCAGGAGCCTCCCTTGGAATGGGAAACTATAACCCCTCTCCCTCCGAATTATTATAAATTTGAAATTAAGAGGCTCTCAGGCAAAGATATGGGAATAGGAATAACAGTTCTTTACTAATATCTAAAACAAAGCTAACAAATAACAACAGCTATGGTGTTAACCAACAAACAGAACCAGAAACCCAATGGCAGCCTGCTTGGCTTCAGGCACCTTTCTCTTTTGGTGCAGTTCCAGTCACAGCCTACAGGGGGCGCTCTGGGTGTGATGATTCCTGGTGGCTGCAGGGGGCGCTCTGGGTGTGATGATTCCATGGTGGCTGCAGGGGGTGCTCTGGGTGTGATGATTCCATGGTGGCTACAGGGGGTGCTCTGGGTGTGATGATTCCCTGGTGGCTGCAGGGGGCGCTCTGGGTGTGATGATTCCCCGGCGGCTGCAGGGGGCGCTCCGGCGTGAGCTCAGGTAGCACACGGCGATGGCGGCTGTCCGAGGCAGGGAAGGATGGAGGAGAGCCTTTGTTCCACAGACCCTCGGGGAGCAGCTGGTGTCGGTGCCGCAGCAGGATCCTCAGACACAGGGAGCTGGGATGGTAAGAGGTCCTGACGCGCAGGGGGAGCCCCGCTACAATGTAGCGAAAAACTCGGAGCGGCATGGAGGAGCGGGGGAGAGGTAGGCTGGTGGCAGGCAGTTCCCGACGGAGCAGAGAGGAAAAAGACTCACAGCAGACAGACCGGCAGCTCCATGCTGGCTTCTCAGGGGCCATGAGTTCAGCAGACAGCAGCTCCGACCGTCCAGCTCCGAGGGTCCCGAGCAACAGGAGTGACCTCCCCCCCGCCCTTGCTTTTTCAGTCCCAAAATCTCGAGTTGTCAGGCCCTGCTTCCATGAGGGCGATTCTGCCCCACCCTGCTAAGGAGAAAGGCTCTAGCCTTGTGCTTTGTTCTCTCAAGTACTCAGCTATTAGCTCAGTCATTAGTCTCTTAGCAACCCATGGGAGAAAAATTCCTGAGGAAAAAACCTAAATCCAAACTCCAATATTCTCCACCCCGAATTTTTTTCCCATGCAAGCACCTTACATCAAATTTAAACCTTCGAAGTATATACATACATGCAGATACAGATACAAGCATGGTGTCATAAGTAGTTCACCCTAAAACAAGATCTTGAGGTATGCATCGGGCCTTTCCATCTCTTTGCATTACCCACCAGGTGCAGCCTGGTCCCTGAGCAAAGACAACCCCACGGATGGGATTGTCTTTGCTTGAGGCAGAGTTTAGCCAAACAGTCTTTCCCAGCATACCTCTCATGTGTACTACTGGAACCTTATCTCCATCTGTTGTTCGCAAGGGGTCAGAGTGGGCAGGCCCTGCTCGGTTGGAGGAGCCTCGGGTGTTCACTAACCATGTGGCCTTTGCTAAATTAGTCTCCCAGTTCTTGAATGTCCCCCCACCCAGTGCTTTCAAGGTGGTTTTGAGCAGGCCATTGTACCGTTCAACTTTCCCAGCTGCTGGTGCATGATAAGGGATACGGTACACCCACTCGATGCCATGTTCCCTAGCCCAGGTGTTTATAAGGCTATTTTTGAAATGAGTCTCATTGTCAGATTCAATTCTCTCAGGGATACCATGTCTCCAAAGAACCTGTTTTTCGAGGCCCAGGATGGTGTTCTGGCCAGTGGCATGAGGCACAGGGTAGGTTTCCAGCCATCCTGTGGTGGCTTCCACCATTGTGAGAACGTAGTGCTTTCCTTGGCGGGTTTGAGGCAGTGTGATGTAATCAATTTGCCAAGCCTCTCCATGCTTATATTTGGACCACCATCCACCAATACCATAGAGGCTTCACCCGCTTGGCCTGTTTGATTGCGGCGCACGTCTCACAATCATGGATCACCTGGGAGATACTGTCCATGGTTAGATCCACCCCTCGGTCTCGTGCCCACTTATAGGTGGCATCTCTGCCCTGGTGGCCTGAGGCATCATGGGCCCATTGGGCTAGGAACAACTCCCCTTTGTGTTGCCAGTCTAAATCTATTTGTGCCACCTCTATCTTCGCAGCGTGATCTACCTGCTTGTTGTTCTGGTGCTCCTCATTAGCTCGGCTCCTAGGGACATGGGCATCTACATGGCGGACCTTTACGGGTAGCTTCTCTACCCGAGTGGCAATGTCTTTCCATTCATCAGCTGCCCAGATTGGTTTTCCTCTACAATGCCAGTTGGCCTTTTTCCACCTTTCCAGTCAACCCCATAGAGCATTGGCTACCATCCACGAATCAGTGTAGAGCTTTGGCCACTTCTCTCTTTCAGCAATGTCCAGGGCCAGCTGAACGGTTTTGAGTTCAGCAAATTGGCTCGATCCACCCTCTCTTTCGGTGGCTTCTGCAACATGTCTTGTGGGACTCCACACAGCTGCTTTCCACTTTCGGTTCATTCCTATGATGCGACAGGAACCGTCAGTGAAAAGGGCGTAGCACTTTTCTTCATCTAGCAGTTGATTGTATGGTGGAGCCTCCTCAGCCCGGGTCACTTGTTCTTGCTCCTCTTCATCAGTGAGACCAAAACTCTCACCTTCTGGCCAGTTCGTAATTATTTCTAGGATCCCAGGGCGGTTCGGATTTCCAATGCGGGCGCGCTGTGTGATAAGTGCGATCCACTTACTCCATGTGGCATCAGTGGCGTGGTGGGTAGAGGGAGCCTTTCCTTTAAACATCCACCTCAGCACTGGTAGTCGAGGTGCCAGGAGGAGTTGTGCTTCAGTGCCAATTACCTCTGAGGCAGCTTGAACTCCTTCATAGGCAGCCAAGATTTCTTTCTCTGTGGGGGGTGTAGTTGGCTTCAGACCCTCTGTAACTCCGGCTCCAGAATCCCAGCGGTCGGCCTCGAGTCTCTCCAGGCACCTTCTGCCAAAGGCTCCAGGACAAGCCCTTGTTCCCGGCTGCAGAGTAAAGCACATTCCTCACCTCTGGTCCCGTCCTTACTGGGCCAAGCGCTACCGTGTGAGCGATCTCCTGCTTGATCTGGGCGAAAGCTTGTTGCTGTTCAGGGCCCCAGTGGAAATCGTTCTTCTTGCGGGTAACCAGGTAGAGAGGGCTCACAATCTGGCTGTACTCTGGAATGTGCATCCTCCAAAAGCCTATGGCCCCTAGGAAAGCTTGCATTTCCTTTTTGTTAGTTGGCGGAGACATCGCAGCGATCTTATGGATGACCTCCGTGGGAATCTGGCGCCGTCCATCTTGCCATTTTACCCCCAAGAACTGGATCTCTCGAGCAGGTCCCTTGACTTTGCTCTTATTGATGGCAAAACCGGCTTCCAGGAGGATCATGATGATCTCTCCTTTCTCAAATACCTCTGCTGCCGTGTTCCCTCACACAATGATGTCATCGATGTATTGGAGATACTCTGGAGCTTCACCCTTTTCCAGTGCAGCTTGGATCAGTCCATGGCAGATTGTGGGGCTGTGCCTCCACCCCTGGGGTAGCCGATTCCAGGTATATTGCACACCCCTCCAGGTGAAGGCGAACTGAGGCCTGCACTCTACTGCCAGAGGGATGGAGAAAAACGCATTGGAGATATCAATGGTGGCATACCATTTTGCTGCCTTGGACTCCAGCTCGTACTGGAGCTCCAGCATGTCCGGCACGGCAGCACTCAATGGTGGAGTCACTTCATTCAAGCCACAATAGTCCACAGTCAATCTCCATTCCCCGTCAGACTTGCACACAGGCCAAATGGGGCTGTTGAAGGGTGAGTGAGCCTTACTGACCACTCCTTGGCTTTCCAGGTCGCGGATAATCTTGTGGATGGGGATCACGGCATCTCGATTCGTCCGGTACTGCCGGCGGTGCACTGTCGAGGTGGCAATTGGCACTTGTTGCTCTTTTACTTTCAGGAGTCCCACTGCAGTTGGATTTTCTGATAGTCCAGGCAAGGCGTTCAGTTGCCTGATGCCCTCTGCCTCCACAGCCGCTATTCCGAAAGCCCACCTGAGTCCCTTTGTGTCTTTGTAATAGCCATTCTGGAGGAAGTTTATGCCCAGAATACACAGGGCCTCTGGACCAGTCACAATGGGGTGTTTCTGCCACTCCTTCCCGGTCAGGCGCACCTCGGCTTCCAACAAGGTTAATTGCTGCGATCCCCCTGTCACCCTGGCAATAGAAACAGGTTCTGCCCCCACATGTCTGGATGGTATTACGGTACACTGCACACCAGTATCAACTAACGCTTCATATTTTTGTGGTTCTGATGTGCCAGGCCATCGGATCCACACTGTCCAAAAGACCTGGTTTTCCCGTGCCTCTTCCTGGCTAGAGGCAGGGCCCCTCTAGCCCTGGTTATCATTTCTTTCCTGGGCATACATAGTAGAGGTCCTCTCGAGGGGATCTAACAGATCGTCCTCCCTTCTGTAATATCTGGCATCGCAGTCACAGGAGGCTGAGGCTACCTTCACTTTAGTAGACCCCCCGCCTCGGTTAGTATTTCCCTCCTTGAGTTGTTGTACCCGTGCTGCCAAGGTAGCAGTGGGTTTGTTATCCCACTTCCTCATGTCTTCCCCGTGGTCACAGAGGAAGAACCACAGCTCAGATCGTGGGGTGTACCCTCTCTCCCTGGCTGGGGGGCGCTGGGCTCTGACTTTGGGGCTTGTGACTCGCACTGGTGCCGCACTCATCATCCTCATCTCCTCCCTCACCTCCCTCATCATCTCCTCTCTGAGGTCTTTGACCACAGCAGAGACCTGAGCCTGCATTGGGCCACTGATCATACTATCATAATTCCTGAGTTTGGTGGCTATGGAGCCCACTGTCTCTCGGTTGTCATCAGCATTAATTGTTGCAATGAAGATGGTGTATTGGGAGGGCCCTAGCTTTGCCAGGTTCCACAACATTTTCCCTGTACACTTGGCCTTGTCGGGGTCATTATCATGTTGTCCATCCCTCCCAAAGAGTACCTCCAATACTGCCACCTCCCTCAGCTGTTGGATTCCCTCCTCAAGAGTCTTCCATGGTCTTCTATGATGATACTCCTGCATTCTCTCCCTGTTGACAAACCTCTCTCTTACACTTATTAAAAGCCGTTCCCAGAGAGACAGGGGCCCGTCATCTCTTCCGAATACCTGATCAACCCCCGAGTCACGGGACAAGGGTCCCAGCTGCCTTGCCTCAATACTATCCAGCTGCACGCCCATACCCATAAGGTCCCAGACCCGAAGTAACCAGGTTGTAAAAGGCTCACAACCCCATCGCACAATGTCTTTTCGTAGATTACGGAGACTGTCATACCCCAGGGACTCAGTAGTGATTTCAATCCTTGGCCTCCCTACTGGTTGAGAGGGCCCTGCTTCCCCATCATTACTCACTGGCTGCTCTGGTTTGACCTTAGTCTTCCTCTTTTCCACAGGGGCGACTGCTGCTGGCTGTGGCTGCTCTTCTGGTCTGACTGGAGCCTGAGCGGTTATAACGTCCCTGGGTTCCCCTGCGGCCCCATTAGACTCTCCGTCTTTGGGGTAGGGGAAGGGTTTCCCACCAGCTGGGCAAGTGTATTCCTTCAGCACTTGGCCCATCTCGCGTATCTCCTTCACCAGGACTCCCACCCAATCCGGGTGGGTTGTTTCTGAGGTGGGTTGTGGGGCCGGGTCAGACTCTGTAGCAGCATCCCTAGTGTCTGGGGCTATGTCAGGTTCTGGGGCCTCATCCCTATTGTCTGGGGTAGGTGTCAGGGTGACTATCCAAGTCAGACCCCCCCTTATCCCTGAATGCTAAATAGAGCAGGCCTATCAGCAACACCAGCCACTGTATGATATCATTCACATTTAGAGAAGATCTGAACCCTTCAAAGATTGGTGGAATAGGCCCAAAGAGCTGGGTGAAGGGTTGTGGGAAAATTTCTTTTGGTGTCATTTCCTCGCAGTAAGTACCATTGTTAAAGTAACCCTGAAAACATGTTATTAGTGTGTGGTAGCTGTGAATCCACATGCCTGCCTTCCAGAGGAAGTTGAAAATCCATGAATTCCTCACCTTATTGACCCATGACACAAACTGTATAACAGCCACCATAGCCTTAGTTATAGGGCCCATGTTTAGATACGGGGCTGCAAATGGGAGAGAGACAGCTGTGACCACTTGCCATACGAACCAGGATAAGCTAGACCACAGGGTGCAACCTAATGAGGTTCTTATATCCAGCACACAAAAACTGCGTTACTCAAGAACTGTTATCCTTTTTCCTCTCGATGCCCTCGTGCCCCACCGTTGGGCGCCAAAATCTGTCCTGGTTTGAAAGACAGGTGTCTGTTAAGGAAGGCAGGAACCTCCCTTGGAATGGGAAACTGTAACCCCTCTCCCTCCGAATTATTATAAATTTGAAATGAAGAGGCTCTCAGGCAAAGATATGGGAATAGGAATAACAGTTCTTTACTAATATCTAAAACAAAGCTAACAAATAACAACAGCTATGGTGTTAACCAACAAACAGAACCAGAAACCCAATGGCAGCCTGCTTGGCTTCAGGCACCTTTCTCTTTTGGTGCAGTTCCAGTCACAGCCTACAGGGGGCGCTCTGAGTGTGATGATTCCTGGTGGCTGCAGGGGCACTCTGGGTGTGATGATTCTCCGGCGGCTGCAGGGGGCGCTCCGGCGTGAGCTCAGGTAGCACACGGCGATGGCGGCTGTCCGAGGCAGGGAAGGATGGAGGAGAGCCTTTGTTCCACAGACCCTCGGGGAGCAGCTGGTGTCGGTGCCGCAGCAGGATCCTCGGACACAGGGAGCTGGGACGGTAAGAGGTCCCGACATGCAGGGGGAACCCCGCTACAATGTAGCGAAAAACTCGGAGCGGCGTGGAGGAGCGGGGGAGAGGCAGGCTGGTGGCAGGCAGCTCCTGATGGGGCAGAGAGGAAAAAGACTCACAGCAGACAGACCGGCAGCTCCATGCTGGCTTCTCAGGGGCCATGAGTTCAGCAGACAGCAGCTCCGACCGTCCAGCTCCGAGGGTCCCGAGCAACAGGAGTGACCTCCCCCCCGCCCTTGCTTTTTCAGTCCCAAAATCTCGAGTTGTCAGGCCCTGCTTCCATGAGGGCGATTCAGCCCCACCCTGCCAAGGAGAAAGGCTCTAGCCTTGTGCTTTGTTCTCTCAAGTACTCAGCTATTAGCTCAGTCATTAGTCTCTTAGCAACCCATGGGAGAAAAATTCCTGAGGAAAAAACCTAAATCCAAACTCACACACTAGAACAGCTTGACAATGTACAAAGGAAACTCTGGCCAAATTTGCAGCTTCACGCACCCTGCTCCTTCTGAACTGTTTTCAGGAGGGCAGAGAGTGTATGGAAGCTGCTCTCCTGGTAAGACCAAATACATCCGATGCCTTGTCATAGAAGGGAGGGACAGGTTAGAACAGCTCAGCTCCAGAACCCACATTGCCCGAGGGAGTGACAAATTTGCCAAGATCATAATTAAGATCTATCCCCTTTACCCTGTGAAAACCGGTCTGTAACAGAGGCATGGGGAGACACCCATGACAAGAGCCCAGGGACAGATCTGGGCTGGGTCATCCCCAGTCCTGCAGGAAGTGCACTGAACCCTGAGCACTGGAGTGGCTGTCAGTGGTGAACAGTGACTCATGCTGAAGGCTTAGCTCTTGTGATGTGGAGCCACCTGGCAATATGTTTGTATTTGAGGAAATCCAGGGTGAGGACCTTTGTTGTCCTTTTGCCCTCGAAGGGCAGAGTCTGCTCAAGGAGGGGAGTTGTGAAAGCAACCGCCACGACTGGGTCCATTGTCCACATTCTTCTCATTCCAGAGAGATATCTTCCCTATATTGGCTCCAGCAAGCCTCTGGGAAGAATAGGGAGAGCCATGGGAGCAAGATGGGAGAGCTACAAAATGCTCTGAGCTAGGAGCAGGCTGGTCAGAGGATTGCTGAAGACCAGCTCCAGGAATGTGGACCACTGCTGAAGGAAAGCTGGACACATCCACTGGTTGTGACAGCTGAGGCAGCTGAGCCAACCTCCCTGCTAGCTGCCTCCAGTGGCTGCAGCTCCGCCAGAGTGGTGTGCCCTCCGCAGGGGAGCTCCTGATATCTCAAAAGCCACATGGAACTGTACTGATCACAGGTGTAAGGAGCCCTCTGAGAGCCAGATGAGGTATTTTACACCACAATCACCTTTATCCCACCCTGCACAGAGCACTGACCAGCTCCAGGCTGCACAGCGTCCTCCTGTGTCTGCTTTATACACATGTTCCCCCCAGTTCATCACTTGTGCACTTTGGTTGAAAGAAGGAGCTTTCACACAATTTTGCATTTGAATCCTGTGCAGTCTTTTCCAAGCTGGCTTGCAGGAGCAAAGGCACCCTGAAAGCAAACTGACCCAAAAGCTCGGACTCTTTAGGTGCCTGAGTCACACTGACCTCAGTGTCTCATAGGCTGTACTGCCATGTTCAGAGGTTTTGCAGTTTTGAGAGACAGACACACTATAAGATACAACTTATTTTCCAGAGTTACACTCCCTTGGAAAAAAAAAAAAAGGAATATCTAGACAAAACTGTCTATGTAAATCATAGGACTGCGGTTTTAATCCAAGAATGCAGCCAAAAGCACAGCTGATGTGGGCTTCACAGACCTTCAACCTCTAAGGGCTGTTGCAAAGAGGAAAATCAGGAAGTCCCACCAGAAGTGATCTGTGTGCTTTTGCTCATATCACACTGTAACCTGAGCTTTCCTATCAGAGCTGTCAGATGGTTTCTCCCACGTGGGCACTGCCACTGTCACACAGGTAGATCCGTGCATCCATTAAGAAGCTGTGCACACTCACAGACACACACACACAGTTCACAGGGAACCCACAGATGCACACTCCCATTCATAGAGGGAGCTACAGAGAGCTGCAGATGCACACCCCTACACACAGCACGTCAATGCCCAGACTGTCAGTCCTCCCACAAATGCTTCTCGTGTATCTCAGAATCATGTTGGAATTCCTGCCAGCAACTCCGGTGTCTAATTAACCCACCCAGGGACCACCCAGCACTCTGAGGGGTGAGGGTGCTCTGCATCACACCTCTGGAGGAGCAAAGGAACACTTCTGTGCCTCCATTAGCTCTATGGTCCCCTTCCCCACCCCTCCCTCTCACTAGCTGCCCATCAGTCCCAACCTTTCCTTGGCGTGCCTCGTGTGAGGAGTGACAGTGTTTTCCTCCAGCAGTGGCTGCTGGCTGCCTGCCAGGCCCCAGGCAGCTCTCTTCCCCTTCTGACTACCAAGCGAGCATTGGAGTTTCAGTTGATGTTGTCACATGGCTGAGCGCTGGAGGGTGGTTTCCTCTGGAGAAAATGCCAATTTCTCACTGTCTGCCCTAGGAGCTCTGACATTTCCCCACTCTCATATGAATCATGAGCATAAGAGCTGGAAAACCCTTATGTGTCATCTTTTGTGATTCCCCTCTACATCTCTCAGTGAGTGAAGGTTCATCACCAACGGTGGATTCTTGAGGAATTTGTCAGATCCCATAAGAAATTTTTCACAGGCTGGTGTTTCACCGCTCCCTTGGGAAGGCAATTCCACTGATCTCTTGGAAACCATTCCACCAGGAAATCCTTCACAGAAACCAGACAAAATCTTCCATTTACTTTAACTTATTTTCAGCTGTAGCCCCTCAGGCTGGCCTACACTTTTTTGGTTTTTTTTTGGGTTGGCATTAATCTGCTGGTTTTACAACCTTGCTGTAGCCCATGTGGTCATCACAGCCACTACCCACATGTACGTGAGATCTCACTGCCATAAACCAGAGGCTCCAAAGGTCTCCATGTACCCACGCACACCTCCTGCCCAACCCTTCTCCCACACATGTGAAATCTCTTTCCAGAGGCATCAGCCTAGTCATCCACATGTCTATAAAAAGCATCTGACTTGTAAATTAAGTCAGGCTGGTCTGTCAAAACCAGGTTGCCAACAGCAGTGCTGACATACAGTAGTCTGTAAAAGTCTGGAGTCAGCAAGGACTCTGGATTCATCTGGATCTGGAGCAAGAGACAGAGCAAAGGATGAAAGCAAAAAGATTCTTCCCTGTTGTTGTTTAAAGTTGCCATGAGCTTTCTAGTAACAACGTGACATGTCCAAAGTCATCATACCACCAAAATATCAGAGAGATCTTCACATCTTTGCATCCTGTCAAATGACTCTGGGCACAATGAGGACTGATGCTCATAACCCACACAAGGACAGGGTGTGCAGTTGTAGCAGCTCTAAGATGCAGTGATGGCCTCAGCTCAGTCAAAAGGCAGACGTACAAATTCTGCAGAAGTTTTTATTCCACGCTGAGGTTTCCCTTACTGGTAGCAACATGGCAGCACTGCTATTTGTGGGTTGGCTTTGCACCGAGGAATTTGCTGGTAACGGAGGTGGAAGTTTGTGGCTGTCTCAAACAATACCAAACAGTTTTTACTTTCTGTCCATTACTCTCCAGTTTTCTCCTTCCTTTCCAAGTGGCCTTGGCTCTGATTTGAACCACCAGTATTCCTGCTGTGACTCTATGCCCCCTCAGACAGTGGCCAAGTTCACATGCTGTCTCTAAATATTGGACCTCCTATTGTCCCCATCAGAGACTGGGAGAGTCAGACCACTGGTCTGACTTGGTACTGCCTTCCTTGTATTCTGTAGTGGCAGCCGGGAAAGGCAGAATTCCTTTTGTGTTAGTTGCTTTCAATCTATGGAGATTTTTGTTGACATTCTAACCAAAAGCATTTGTTTTTTCCCCAAAAGGCCATCTTTCCATTGTTGAGAAATCTAACGTCTCAAACTAAAGGGTCTTCAGCTGAAAAACTCAGTTTGAAAGGAGTCAGAGGTCACCAGTGTGCACAGGCAGTGTGATTTAAATGTCCTCTTCTCCCTGGACACTCTAGGGAGCTACAGGCTATTTGGCTGGGTTCTCACCTCAGCCAGCATCTTTCACAGTACACCTCACCAAGTCAGCCTGGGAGAGGCAATCCCAAGCAGTGACCTCAGTTCAGAGAGGAAGATGGAAGTCAGATGAGCTACATCCATTAAGGAATACTTGAGATCTGAAATATTTCTAATTTAGTTGAGAGTGCCCTGATTTTTCACCCGAGACAACTCCATCATTCCTGCAGAAACATCCTGTACACTCACCCTCTAGTCCTTTCATTGCAATGCACTTTCTGTCAGAAGCAAACGATCTCTACCTAATCTGCCTTACCCTCTTGAGTAACCCACTCCCTATATTTGGGAAACTATACCATTGGCCTTTATCATATCTCCAAGTGGCACTTTGCATTCCATCCTGATCCTTTGCTGAGAAGCAAACCAGGGGCAAGGACTCACTTCTCCGTATTGCCTTCAGACAGAAGGATCCAAAACACTTAAGTAGACAGAGGGGTGATATGGGTGGCAACAATCTGCCTTCATGAGAAGACTTTGTCTTAGTTTTTAATAGATAGTGCCAGCCTGTTTGAACTTGAACTGGGGTGCAGCAAAGCTGTGTGTTGTTCCCCATTATGTGTACTCCTGCATGGTCAGAGAAATAGTCTCTGCACAGCTAAGAGTCTGTCATGCTTATCTGCAGGTTCTTTTGTACTGAAGGCTTCTATGATGATTCTTTTTTGTGGTTACTGTTGGTGTGGCTTGTTATTTCTCTTCATCCATCATCCATGAAAAGGAAAGCCAGTCCACTGTTATCAGCACAAGATCTTGTCTTGACTCATGCGGGCTGTTTAGCAGGTGCATGACCTTCACTTCCCCACCAGCCTGCCCTACCTCAGTAGTCCTTCTACTGTTGTGTCTCATTCCTTTTTTTCTTGGCTTAGTTAGGGTCTCTCCTCTGAAAGATGATTGGGGAAGACGCACAAATTGTTTGCTTGACTGGTTCTTGAGAAGCAGTCCTAAAACTGACAGTGTCCTGAGCACTTAATCTTTCAGGGTTAAATTATTGTGGGGTTTGAGAGCTTTGGGGTGAGTCAGTGGAAAAAACTGGCAGCTCTAGGAAGGCTAAGACTGACTCATAGCCCAAGAAGAGCCTGAGGAACTCCAAATGCAGCTGCAGTTTAGGTAGGGGAATGGAAGAAAAGGCATTTGCATGCAATTTTGTCCTATTTCTCCAGCAATGTGACCCCACCCTGTAGTGGAGAAAGATGTCTCACACTTAACAAATGGAAACGGTATCCTGTCAGTCTCTGGTGCTCTGCCAGTTTCTCTGTCTAATGGGAGAAAAAGTCCATGCCATAGCATCAGAGACAGAAGTGAATCTATTTCAGTGCCATTCTTTCACCCATGGCTCCTCTGGGATTGTTCTTTCGTGTTTTATTTAATAGGCAGAGAGAGATGAAGAAAGGGGAAAGCAAGTGAATACAGAGGGAGGCTTGTGCTTTAACTCACAAAGAATCAAAACTAAGCTTCGAGCACATATCCCCTGGGGGAGTTTGCATTTGATAGTGTGTGTATTCAGGGAGAGGTGCTGACGTTCTCAGGAAGTAGGTGCACTGGAAGCACCTGAACTAACACTGCTCTCCTGCAGTGCCAGAACAGGCAGAAAAAGCAAAAGGAATAAAGGATAAAGGATTTTAGTTTTTTCTTAGAGTATTGGTCAAAGTCCTGGACATGGGGTCATGATTTTGGGGGTTTGTTTTTTTACATTGTAAAGTAACATTTATCTCTCATTTTCATTTCTGAATGAAACAAAAGATGCATTTAAAAGGAGTGTTCTAGTCCTTAGGATGTCATGAAAGTAGGTTTTTAATCTTTCGAGTAGAAAGCTTTGTTTGAAGGTCCTAAAAATAATAAGGGGGGAAAAAAAGTGCTGAATGAGATTTTAAAGAGGCCATGGAAAAATATGTTCATCTAAGAAAAAATAAAGTTTAGCCACTGTTCAGTAAAGGCAAATTTCAGAGCAGACAAATTTTTCAGTTTGGTTTATGCTTGCCAGTACCTTATAGTGTCAAGACCACTTGTTATAGTTTATGTAAGAACCAAGGTAACCCAAAAAAGAATGAGAAGTAGTCAAATGGACAGGAAGATTTGACTCAAGAGTTTGCTGCAGATATGTCACTTAGTCATCGCAACAGCAATAGTTTCTCAGTTTGAGGTGCAGTGGTGATATCAGTATCAGTTACCATCCAGAATTTTGAAACCTTCATTCCTTTTGCAGTCAATGGAAAGAAGGGATTTAACTCTTAGGTCAGGTATGTTTATGTGGTAGCCTGCATATGCTGTTGAGAACCTGGATTTTAGCAGTGCTGAACTCATAAGTGCTGTCGCTTCACTCAGAGGAAAAGTCCTAAGAAGGCTGTGCTTTCTCCAAGATCATCACTAAGGGAGGTACTATAACAAGAGAGGTAACAGTGACCAGGCCATCCAGCCAAATCAAGCTCTAGAGCATGAGTTTGCTAAGACACCCCAAAGCAGACAAGCAAGCCTGGCCCACATTCAGCAAGTCAGGGCTTAACATCTCCAGAGAGCTCTCCAAGTGAAGGAAACCTCACAGCAGACAATATTTGCTGAGGAGATGGGACTAGGCACCAAACCTAATCTGTCTTACTAAGGAGTAGCCTTGTGTGGGTGGGAGCAGTGACCTAACAGAACTGGTTCCTTGGGATCCTGAACTCAAGGAATTCCTCCTGCTCGCCAGCTAATGCTGAACTGGTCTAAGTGCCACTGATGGAGAAGCCTGCCCACCCACTAGGGTTTGGGAAACTGTATACAAAGCAGTGCCAGGAACAGCTGCAGCATTTTACTGGAATACACTCCCACTCATGGCCACAATGAGAGGAAAGACAGTAGTGGAGAAGGTGGAGTCATCAAGTAAAAAAAGACACACGAATGGGACTTTACAAAGCCTTTTGTCACAGTTTGTGTGAAAGCCATCATAAAGTATAATTGTGTTGTTTCATGACAGTGTTACCACACCCTGTACAAATGGTGTCAGCATCAGACCTTACCTGAGTCACCTGGACCAAAATAACCTGACAGCTAAATTAATCAAATGCTTGATACTGCTCTTCAGTACCAGCACTACCGAGGGAAAGAGCAACACAGCCCTGTCAAACTTTCTAGGAAGTTTACAGGCCACAGAGTGGACTCAGTAAATGTTTCTGCCTGAAATATACTCACTTGATTTGTGTGAATTGTCTGCGCTCATTCTCACAACTTAGATTTGTTCCTTGTATTTCACGTTTTCAGGTGAGAAGCTATCAGTCTTGACAAACCATGTCATGCAAGCCTTCTAAAGCATGTTCCCCTCCCTTTCCAATCACATGTTCATCCGTGACAGGAAATCTTACAAAAAGTAAGTTTGCAGGGTACAGAGGCAAAAATACCCAAAACAAACCAAAGAGGAATTTGTACTACAAGAGAATCTTATTGCAGTAATAAAGTGACCTGCATGCCTCAAGTTTTAAAAAGGAAACAGACAACTTTCATTGCAAACTTGGGCATCTTCCTCAGCTCCAGAAAACTTTGTGGCATTTCTGTTCTGGTTACTCTCCACTTAAAGGAGTGGTCTTTTGAGTAGTGGCCACCCCTTTGTCTCACTCTCCACCACTACTCAACAGCTGATGCACCAAGGAACACACAGTCCCCCATTCCATACCACCTGTCCGTGATCCAGACCAGTTGGAAGAGGCTGAGACACCAGAGGAGAACAGGAAGAGAAAAATCTTTCCTGACCTCTGTGAATCCCATGGATGAAAACTCCTCTTCTTAGAATGTAGGCCTGGAGTATGGCATTTTTACTTTACATTAACACACATCAATTTAAGAAACCTGTGTATATGTTCAGGCTATTTTAAAAATGCCCCCAAGTTATCTACTCATGCTCTACATCTCCTCCCATATTGGTTTCTTAATCTTCAGGCTTTATTTAACCTCTTGAGCAGATTTTGACAAAGTTCTCAGTGGGGTTTTTTTTTGGTTTTTGGTTTTGGGTTTTTTTTTTTGTGATTTCACATTTCCAGAGTGCACCTAAGATCAGCCTGGGTTTTTGCATGTAAACAAAGCATATGGTAATGCTGTTCTTTGACTCAGCCCCTCCCTTCACATCCTCCCTTCTGTTCTTGTTCTTCGTCAGAGCTCTTTGTATCGGTGACACCACCTAGAAGAGACCCAAGGTGTTGGTGCTACTGGCTGGTATCTTCGTGGTTCACATCACCACTGCCATCATGCTCTTTGTCTCCACCATTGCCAACGTAAGTAGACTGCCCTGGATGGGACATGGCTTTGACCTTCCGCAACAGCAGCCAGCCTTAGATACGGCTGGCAGGCGGACCAGGGGGTGGGGGTGAGGGTGAGGAACATCCACTCACGGTCGTGGGGAGAGATGAAACAGTGATGGGTGCACTCAGGGAGCAGGAGGCAGCCTCTGTCTGTCACGTCCTCACACTCCAGAGCCAGCAGCACCTCAGCACTCTTCACCAGGGAGCGTGCAGGTCGGGACCGGGCAGGTCAGCAGTACCAGCCCCGTCATGACACCGTTCCCCCAGCTGGCGGCCAGACTGTTCCCACCAGGGCACATTTCACGCCTGGGGCTCCGGGGAAATCCGGGCTGAGGGGGACCCCTGTTGGCGCTGCCGGGGTCCCCGCGTCCCCCGCCCGCCATTGGAGCGGATTTTGGGGTCCCCTTGCACCTTCCCGGCCAGCCGTGTCCCCCCGACGCCTCACACAGGAAGAGGGTCAGGGTGACCTGGGAGATTTCTCCACGATGACTGGAACAGACTTCATGGTGTTTTGCCCGGACCAAATGAGTCCTGGCACTGGAAGCCAGTGCCATATCCCACCTGTCCGGCTGCTCATTCCAACTGACTCGTGCCGGCATTTTCGGGCAGTTGGGCTACTCATGCTCGCTTTATGGTTTAGTCTGACAGAAGAGCAGAGAAGCTCTCCTGCCCCTTGACACAACCGTTCTATCCTATTTCAGGTTTGGATGGTGGGTTCTGACAACTTTGGAACGATCTCAACAGGACTCTGGCTGCTGTGCAACAAGACCTGCACTCAGCTGCCAGTTAGCAGTCAAGATGAGGGTAAGTTACACCTGCATTTTCGTTGTGGTGAATCACAGGACATTGACGAGCACTGCCAAGACTGAGTCCTGACCTTCTCCAATCTATTCTCTGTGTTTTGACAGCTTACCTCAAAGCCGTGCAAGCCTTTATGATCCTCTCGACCATTTTCTCCGTTGTGGCGCTTGTCCTGTTCATTATCCAGCTGTTCACCCTGGAAAAAGGCAAACGTTTCTACATGACCGGAGCTGTCATGCTGGTTTGCTGTGAGTATGCACCTGCACATCCTGCCATGGCTCCGTGTGCATCCCGCTGCCTCTGCGAGCACAAGTGGCCACATATGGTCACCAGGGGAGTTTGTCAGCCAGCGGCCCAATTTTTGTTACAAAACAAAGCAGTGGGGAATTGGAAAGAGTTGGGTTGGGATTTTTGTTGCTGTGTATAATGAAAGTATTTCCAGATTCTCATTAGGCAATCCCAGTGGGTTTTGCAAAATACCTTTGAAAGACAACAAAAAGGATTCAAGTGCTTTGGGGGAGCAGGAGAATAAACAGTTAGACAGCTACTGCATGTGGGATTCAACACATAGCACCAAACTGTCATCAGATTTTATTACTGATTTCCTCCCAACAAAGGCTTATTCCTCATGGCACCCACTAAACAAGCATCAAGTGTCTTATGTTATCACAGCTGCAAAAGAAATCCTCCACAAATAAGCCTAATGGGCAGCAGCTCCTCCCTCATATGGCACAAGATATGCATTACAATCTCAGGGGACAACAGCACTTCAGAAGTCTTGTGGCAATGCTGGTTTCTGTGCATTTTCCAACTCTCTTTTCCCTCTTCCTTCCTACAGGGATGTGCATTCTGATTGCAGTCTCCATTTACACAGCTTGGTTCACAGGCTCGATGGTGTACGCCACAAATCCTCACCATGGCTACTGCTTCATATTGGCCTGGATCTGCTTTTGCTTCAGTTTCATCATCGGCATCCTCTACCTTGTTCTTAGGAAAAAATAAGGCTGGTGGGTGTCCAGGGGAGAGGGTTGGCTACTGGGAGTGGGGAAGAATTACTCTGCTGAGAGAACTGTTGGGCCAATAGACAGAAACAGCCACCATCATCACCATTGCCACCACAGAAAAATCACTAACAAAGCTAGAATGCTCAGAAACTCCTTCACCAAAGAGAGGGAGAAACAACTCCTACTGATCTACCACTTCTGGGACTAGAAATCTGCAAGTGACCCAGACAGCTCTTCTCCTTTTCTGCAAAGTTGTGCCATACCTTCACAAAGCTTCAAGCTCAGCAGTGATGATTAAAGGGCACCACAAAAACAAGGGCTATATCTTTTTCCCTTCCTAGAGCCCTTCTCACATTTGAGTGTGCCTTTTGGGTTGGGCAGTGAGGATTATGACCCTTTTATTTGTCCATTGAAACAAATGGGATGGGCCTTTTGTTACATTTTATATATATATATATATATATATACACATAAGTGAACATTAAAGACATTAAATTGAGAAAAAAACAATAGAAATTGGATTAATCTTGTATTAAAATATCTACAAACATAAGGAAGCAAATTTTTTTGCTGTTCTCTTTTCTATTTGATATTCCCATGGTTGAATAAGATACAAGTAGGAATGGCAAATATACAGGCATGGATGATGGAGAGAGAGAGAGACAGAAAGTGTAGGGGTAAAGATATACAGGGGTTCCTGATTACAGAGAATGCAGTTGCTCAGTGGTACACATGCAGGGAGGGAGTCATCTGGATGTGTGTCTACACTAAAATAATCTTCTGGTCAACTCCAGGACATGGTAACAGCACTGCTACATCACAGATCCTTACTGAGACAAGTCCTTATCTGTAGGCAGGGCTTTTTTCCCACATTGTCACCTGGTATATGATATTAATCAAGTGCCCCACCTTATGACAAAGCTCATCTCAAAAGCAGATAATGGTTAGCAGAGGAAATTTATTCCCTAATGAGAGATTAGGAGAGATGAAGCAGGGCTTGTGAGTTTTGCTCCTTGCTTCACAACCTTAGGCCAGCCACTTAACTCGGTGCTTTTCCATCTGGCAAATTCTTCCATAAAACTAGCTACCTCCCAGGGTTGCTGAGAGATTCTGAGTCCACTCTGTAACACAAGGTCCCCATGTGAAAGGCTGGCATAGGAAAGTTAGGCATTGGTACTGCTGCAACCCACAATTTTCTGTTAGTTTGAAGAATCTCAGTCACAAGAGGCATTTGCAAGAGATGAGGTCAAAATTTCCTGTGATTCCATTCACAACTAGAAGGTAGAAAGTATTAAAAAAAAATGTTAGTGCAGATTGTGCATGGATGCTATTTACCTCTCTCTCTCTTTCTGTTACATTTTCTTCTTATGTAGACTTTATCAATTTGGTGGATATATTCTAGTACTGTATGTTGGTGTTTCATTAACAAAGGTTATTTCATATATAGTCATTGTAAATATTTTGAAATGCATATTTTTAACTTTGTGGGTATAAAAATAAAACCTGATTCCCTTTATAATAAAGAGTTTTGCTCTGGGTTTGTTTTTTTATTAGTATTTCAGATATTTGTTAGCAGAAGTATTTGCTGTTCTCACTGAATCACAGCCCACCCCTTTAAGACAATGCAGAACTGCCATGTTCTCTTGCATGCCAGTATATGAGATTCCCCATTCTGGAGGGAAGGAGGAAGCAGAACAACTCTCAGAGTTCCTATTTCAGGCTGCCTGCAAGTTCAGGCAGACTGTGAGCAGTGGTATCACTCAGTCTCAGCGCCAGGCTTTGCTTCACACCCAGGAAAGCTGGAAACATACTTTCTCACTCTGGCAGAATCTCATCTCTCCCAAAGCAAAATCACCAAGGTGTTTGCCTGGGTCTCACGGGTTGGTATAGCTGTTGCCTCTTCAGTGTTGTCTGGCCAAACACCTCTGCAGTTCTAGAGCTTGAGCAAAGAGTCCAAAGCCCAGGATACTGGCAGACCTCAGGAAACTTGGGTCACAGTCCTGTGAGCTGTGAGGTAAGATCTATCAAGAATCAGCTATGTAGGGAATTTTTCTGTAACAATTAATCTACCTCAGGGAGACATGAATCTTTAAGAGCTGAAGTTTTACCAGACAGGGACCTCTTACAGCAGGGTGTGGGAAGGGCTCACAGTGTGTCATGGGTGGACACTTCTCTTGGTCTCAGGAGGTTCCAGGAGTCATAGAATTATAGAATATGCTGAGTTGCAAGGAACCAATCAGGATCTTCGAGTCCAACTCCCGGCCCTGCACAGGCCATTCCAAGAATCACACCATGTGCCTGAGAGTATCATCCAAATGCTTCTTGAACTCTGCCAGGCTTGGTGCTGTGAGCACTGCTTAGTGCTGTGGCCACTGAGTCCTGCTGTTCCTCATCCTCCTGGAACTCCTGGAAGTGCAGGGTAACCAAAGACAATCTGGCCACCGTGGACAAGGCTAACACTGACAGGTGAGACATGAGCCACTCACCGAGGCGGGAGTACTGAGGAAAGCTAGCCAGTGAACCTTGCAGGAGCACACCCACTGCTAGGCTGGTATCTGTGTCCTGTTTCTAGCATGGTACAGATGTGACAGTATGATACCTCACAGGATGACAAGGCAATGCCAGCCTTGTTGGCATGACCAGGACAGGTCATAGGCAATGGTCTCAATTTTTGAACAGTTGTCTCCAACAGCATTTGAAGGTCACTGCAAGGAGAAAGGTGTTGGACATAGAGAAACAGCTGATTAATTCAGAGCATTTGACTACAGTAAATCAGCTGCAGAAAGCACGAAAAATGAGGGACAGACAAGGGGGCAAGAGCTTATTGGACAAGAGATATTCTTGCTCTGACCAGAAAGTCACGCTATGTAGGCTGAGAAGAAGTAGTCCAATAACTGGTCACATTAAGGGGTTTGAAATTGTCTCTACATATTCATGGGTGTGTTGCAAAAGCCACTGCAGACACCTTAGGGGAGAGCCCTTCTCTGTGAATGACAGAAGCCCAAATCAGCCAAGCAAAGTAAGTGACTCCTGGCCTGATCAAAGGGTGATGATAGTGCTGTGAACACAAAGGCAGCAGCACCTGCTGCATTTACAGAATGTGGCTGACTGCCAGCACACCCAAAGCAGAAGAATGGCTTGATTCCCTTGCAGCAAAGACAACAGAGAAAAACCAAACTACCACCACCACCAATAAGAAAATACAAAAAACCCCAAACCAAACCAAACTAAATAAAAACCAAGTGTGCAAAGAATGAGGAGCTCATGGGAGGTATCAATGATGACACCAGGAGTGGTGTAAAAAGCTACAGGTTGCTTCCAGCACTAGAATAACTCTTCACTGCTGGCATCCTGAGTGCAACTAGCCCATGAATCTTTTAACAGAGGAAAGTAAGGTGAAATCTGTCGCAGTAGAGACGGACACACAACACGCGAGTAGTCCAAGGACAAAGAAGAAGTGCTTTATTAGTCTATGCTAACATCTTTATACCCTTTTTCCCCAGCTACTGTAACATGCTACTATCGGCTGCGTGGAAAACAACACCAAAGCTATCTTTATAACAAGAACTTTCCCAGCACGTTAACAAGCCATACAAGCAGTCAACTACACACTATAAATCCTCCACCACATTCTTGATGCTCCTCTGCAAGGCCATCTCTGGGTGCAAAACATCTTCCCTGGTTATCTTCTTGGCTGTCCCCCACTGTGGCTGCAGGTGTTCATACCATTGCTTTCTCACGGGGCTTTCTCACGGGTAAATTCTGATCGCTTTCAAGTCCATGTCCGAGAGGCTTTCAGGCCTGCTGTCAGCCTCATCCATCCCCACAATTCCCCCTTTTTGTTTTACTACCAAAAAGGCAGTGTTTATCGATCTCTGCAGGGCCCTTTGCAGAAAAGACAACAAACACGGCACCAATAGTAAGAACAAAAATACAACAAGCAAGGTGACACTTCCCATTTTCAACAGATCTTTGAACCATCCTGTGATGCCCCAGCCACTAAACCATGTATCAAACCAACTAACAGTTTTTCTCAACTTTTGCACTCCATACTGCAGCTCTTGAATATTTGCAAAGATAGACTTTGAATTGTCTGACAAATTCATACAGCACATTCCTTCGAAATCCTCACAACCATGCCCATGTGCTAAAAGCAAAAAATCAATGGCTGCACGATTTTGTAAGGTAGCATGCCTTACTGAGCGAACATCGGTTAGTAATCCTGCTAAAGCTGCTGAAGTTTCATTAGTACATTTAGCAAGCCAGCACCCTAATTTATCAAGCGTAGCTAAAGCTTGAGCTGCAGCAACACCCGGAGCAAACACTGAAGCAGCTATTCGTGATCCCTTTCCCCAAAATGTTGGATCATCTCTGCAGTTTTTGTTAAAGGAATCAAGATGCCGTCTCTGGCGCAAGGAATGCATCATCCTTCGCCCGCGGTGCGAAGAATGAGACATGTTTGCTACCATAGAAAGATTTGGAGCAAGCATTGTCAAGCGTCCGATCGTGCATGGTCCACCTATCATATTGGACAGGAGGCCAGCCCATGCACGATCCCCGCAAAGCAAAAACAAACCTGAGGGTAATTGTTTTGGCACTTGGTTAGTAAAAGCAAAACCTGAGCTATCATTGCACCAAAGCGAAACATTCGAGTACCATGGCTGGATGGGTGACACCTCATTGGAGGACTCACCAGACCGTGCTTGCGAAGCTTTAAAGCGTACACAAGTTGAAGCTCTAATGGATCCTAAGATGTTAACTTATTGGGGTTCAAGCAGTTTAGGTGTTGAAACTAGCTTTGTACCATTTGCATATTTCCCATTAACAAGCGCATTAATTTCTGTGCGATTATGTAGCGGCACACCTACTAAGCATGTTTTAAAAGGAGATTGTGGGGTAGCAAGCGAAACACACATAAAAGATTGATTTAAGGCATGAGCTAATGTTATCCATACATTCTCTGGCATAGGAAGCAGAGGAGGCAACATGGCCCTTCCTCTCCCTATGCAAAACCCCATGATGACAATCATTAATATCCAAGGTTCAGGTCGATCCATTGCTGTTCCGGGGGTGATTTTGCTGTAAGTCCGGCCTCACACACTGCGCTGGCACCCAACGGGCTCCAGTATCTGTGGAGACACAAGCATATCTACACCCCCAAGTGATGAGGTCCCACGGACCCTCCCACTTGTTGTCAATCAAATCTCTGACCCGCACCTTTCCTCGAGGGATATTCACTGTTCTGTCCGACTGCAAAGAAAGAAAATGCTTTAGAAATATAGGAATATTAGAATCAGAAGGCACTGTGAGATGATTGATTGTATACAAAGCTTTTTGCAGTCTGCTCTGCGGGGGTTCCCCTATCATTCCCCCTTTTTGTTTTAATTAACGTAAGTTTGTCTATGGCATTACCAGCCACCTGTCACAAGTAGTGTAATAAGTAAGAAACACACATAGTTAGAGATAAGAATACTTTTAACACCCATGTGATAAAACCTCTAAGTGATCAATGATATTCTGTGATTCTTCATGACCCAATAGTTTAAAAAATCCGTCTTGATTACTTTATTTGTGAAGGTTGTCAAGCAAAATAATACATTATGGAACTGTGAAATACTATACCAACAGTCAGGGTCTGTGACAGTTGGCACCTTGTTTCAGTGAGGGCCGGGGGATCCCTCCCGGGTGAGATCCCCAAGTCCACCCCAAAAGGGGTGCAGCTCATATAAACTCAAATTATGAAGTCAAACCTGACTTAAGTATAATTTGGATGCAGAAACACCTGGGCCTGTTGGTAGATGTCCAACCAGAGAAAGTCCAGGCTTGGCCAGAGCCAGGACCCCAGCTGGAGGGACTTCCCTAACACAGATCTTATGAGAAAGCTGTTAGAAACAGCACCTAGGAAGGTTACTTAAAGCTGAACAAATCATGGAGACAGTTATATAAACACAGTACAGGTTGTGCAGACTGTAAAGTAACAGACATTGTCAACTACCTTTAACTAAGAAGACCATGGTACCATGAACATGATTATTAAAAGAATGCATATATAGCACCGTACGTACGTAATCCTAACCTAATCTTTCCTATAACACAGATAGTTATGCATAACTGCAGTCAACTTTCACAGAATCTAGTTGTAATACTTAATTTTAACAGAACTTAATAAACCTAATAGCATTTAAACTTTAACAACATATTTATAGTTATTAATACGTCAGGGGTGATCTGGAGTTATGAATACATCAGGAGTGACAGTTTGGGAGAGTTCCAAAGACAGCGTTACGAGCTGCGAGTACACAGATCCATCCCTTCTTCGAGCAGGGATGCAGGTGTGTGGTATTGTCTCCAGGGTCACTGTACTTCGAGGTTCAGCTGTGGATATAGAACTCAACACTCATTAACATAAAGTAAAAACAAGAAAAACTGGAAAACAGATCGAAATTCAGTTATCCATTTCTGTCTGGTCATACAATTCCTATTAGCAATTCACAGAGACGTCTGGCTTTCTCAAGCAGTTCTTAGTCAAAGGCTTCTCATCGCCCCTGTCATCCAGGTTGCAGAGTAACAGGGGGCCTGGCCCCCGGGGGGGAGCCATGTAAGTCTGCATTGACAGCATGTCCTGAGTTGGCAGCATGCCCTGCGGAGGTGTTTGTGTCTGAGCACCCCCGCCCCTTTCGGGCTCTGCTTCCCGTTTCCCGAGTTTCCTAAAAATTGACCATTTACATGAGACTTGGATTTATATTGTTTTGCAAAATGACCAGGTTTCCCACATCATTAACAAGAGAAAACTGCTGTATTCCCAATTCCTTTCTGCTTTTTCCCTGTTTGTTTTTGTTTTCAATCAGTTTTCAAATGCCCTTGCTCTCCGCATACATAGCATTTCTGAGGTGGTTGTAAAACGGCTGCTAAAGCAGTCATTTTATGTTCCACAGACCCAACCTTAGCACAAGCTGTAACCATATCTGTTAATGAAGGATCCCCCGGAAGGGTATAAATCACCTTTTTACAATCCTCATTTGCATTTTCCCGGGCTAACTGTTTACACAAGATCTGCCGTAACTGTTCATCCTCAACTTGTCTCTCCAGGGCTGCTGAAATCCTTTCTGCAAATTGTAAAAATGGTTCCTTTGTCCCTTGAACTACTTTTACAAATCGAGGTCTGGGAGAAGCCATTTCTATGGTTTTTATCAATGCTCCCATTCCTAGCTTCTGACATAGTTCGAGGATCAAAGGATGCCATCGGGCTTGTGTGTCCGGGTTAGCAAATGCACCCCTTCCCATCAAGGCATCAGATCCCACTGCATACCTAGGATCGTCCTGAGGTCTGTGCATATTCTCTACTGCAGCTCTCTCTGCCATCTGTCTCCAGTTACTCTCAAAAACTCCGAACTGCACGGGCTGAAACAACACCTGAGCAAGGTGCTTGATATCAAAAGGTGCAAGCAAATCTGTGTTTATCACTCAAATTACTTGCATAACTTCTGGAGACCCCAGGCCATATTTAGTAATTCTTTCTTGCAAATCCTGCACTACCCTCCAGGCAATCACCTGATGACTATCTTGCTGATTAGTTCCTGGTGTAGCTTTAAACACGGGATATGCTTGAACACCTTCTCCTGCACCAGCACGCCCCCCAGCAGCCTCCTCCCCGACCATTTCAATGTCAGTTGTAAACACATCACTATTAATATTAGGCATACCCAGCCTTTCAACCAGCTCCCACTCCCCACACTCAAGGGCCTTTCGTTTGACTTGTTCCCAAAACCGAGCCAGTTGTCTCGGCTGCACTGTCACCTGACAAGGAGGCAGTGTCCAGGGCCTGGTTTTCCAAGCCTTATTAGAGCGACGACGATCACTCTCTCTCTCCTGTGAACGCTCCCGCATTGACGCAGCCTCTGAGATTCCCCGATCAATTTCCCTTTCCTCCCCACTATCACTGTCCGTGTCAGAGTCCTTTGGCAGTGGAGGAAACGTTTGCAAAGGCTGTTCCGCAGGAGTCTGCACAGGCTGTGAAGATGGAAGCGGGGGGCCGCAGTGGCAGGCTGTGTGGAAGAGTCTGTTCTCTGCTCCTTCAAATTCATTTTTGCTAATTGGTCAGCAGGCGAGGGATACACTCGCTCCTGCCGTACAAGGTCTCTAGGAGAAGGATAAGTGGGCAGCACATAGTCTTTTGGAGAGATATACGACCTTTCAGCAACACCGCTGTTTTTAGCAGAAGCAGGCTGAGTCTGAGGCAGGTCAGGGGCCGCTCTCTCCGAACAGCACCCATCTCCCCCCTCTAACTCCATCTGCTCATCCTCTACAAGATTTATAGCTGTCTTTTCATTAGGTTGTCCTCCCTTTTCTTGCTCCTCTCTCCGTTTCTTTAAAACATCAAAGAGCGAGCGCCAGGTTGTTGCCAACTTTCGTGCCTCTTTATCTCCCCGAGAAATAGCTTCCCACAGTTCACCTCCAACTGCTTTCCAGGAGCTTACACTAAAAGCAACACTCTCATCTGCTGGAAAATCATGCGATTTTGCCCACAATAATATTTTTTTCAATGCATCATCTGTTATGCTAGCCCCTGTGCTTTTTAACAAAACTTTCCATGTAGACAGCACAGTCTTTTCCTGGCTAGATAAATTATTACCCATATTAAATTTGTTCCCAACGGCTCACCTTGATCAAGGTGTCAAAGTTTGGTCGACCAAAACAGAATCCTCTGCTCTCAAGCTACGTTGGGCTCTGTCTCCAGCGGCACCTCGCCCTGCCGCTTGGTTCCCACTTTTTCAAGCAGGCGTCCTGCTCTCTTGGCAGGCTCCTTGGATTACCTTTATCTTTTATCCCGTTCAGTCCTGAACAAGTCAGCCAAGGGATCGCACCGACCCCAAAGATCACGTCGTATCACATCGGGCTCACGGATCACGTCGGGGTCACCAGTTGTCGCAGTAGAGATGGACACACGACACGCGAGTAGTCCAAGGACAAAGAAGAAGTGCTTTATTAGTCTATGCTAACATCTTTATACCCTTTTTCCCCAGCTACTGTAACATGCTACTATCGGCTGCGTGGAAAACAACACCAAAGCTATCTTCATAACAAGAACTTTCCCAGCACGTTAACAAGCCATACAAGCAGTCAACTACACACTATAAATCCTCCACCACATTCTTGATGCTCCTCTGCAAGGCCATCTCTGGGTGCAAAACATCTTCCCTGGTTATCTTCTTGGCTGTCCCCCACTGTGGCTGCAGGTGTTCATACCATTGCTTTCTCATGGGGCTTTCTCACGGGTAAATTCTGATCGCTTTCAAGTCCATGTCCGAGAGGCTTTCAGGCCTGCTGTCAGCCTCATCCATCCCCACAGAAATCAGCATGACGTATTATCCCACTAAAAATATATCCAGTCCAGGGGGCAGCCTAGAAATGTATGCTGTGGTTGTACTGGTTGTAATTAGTAGACTGCCTAAACTTGTGATTATTTATATTTGCAGCTCTGCCTGCTCAGATAAGAAGAGCAGTCAGGGTGCCAGTTGATTATTGGAGGAACTGGGGAGGAATATTAATCACAGACCTGCTGTTCCCGCATTGCACAGTTGATGAGGTGCATCACTGCAGGAAGCTCAGCTCTCCCAACACTGTCAGCACCATAGTATTGAATTAGATACACTGTGATCTAATGCATGATGACAAATCTCATGTTGCACAATTCACTCAAAGTATGTGGGTATCTGGTATAAATATACACCTTGTCATCTGTTACAGTCCTTAGGAAACCTGATTGCCTTTCTGCTCAGCCTAGCATGGAAGGCTGTAGCTGGCAGCCTTCCTACGTTCCACCCCCTCTCAGGCTTCTCATGTGAACCAGGTTAGCCAGAGACCAGAGGGGTCAATCCATAGCAGATGCCTCAAGGCAAATACATAAAGCATGCTCCTCAGCAGAGATTTATGAGAACCCAAGATGCTTCAACTGATGTCTCAGGCTAATTTCAGTATCAGGGTTTGGATGACAGAACTGGATCTGTCTAAGGGAAGAGACAGTGCTGTGGAGCTCTGTCCTGTGAATATGGTAACTCTCGTACAGATGACCTGGAGAACAGAACACAGTCAGAGGTGATAAAGAAGGGGGTTTTGGGGATGCTCCTGCCTCTGTCAACCTTCCAGATAAATGTATAGGTGGACAGAAAACTAGTTTTTGGAGTTCACAGATGGATGGGACTTTTTATGCAGAATTTTGTGGAGCATCATAGATTATTTCTTTCTCTGGAAACAACTACCATAATAAAAGGTTTGTTTCATTGATGTGCTCACTGCAGAACTTTTTGGGCCTTGCTCTGATGATAACATGGAGCTGGAGTAGCTGAGCTGTAATTCGGTGAGTAAGAGCACTACTTAGGGCTTTGGGAGAATGGGGGAATGTATGGTTGTGTGAGACAGGAGTATCAACTGCATGAGGCATTGTCTTGTTATCAGAGCCCAGAAACCATAAATGCACATACCAGGGCTGCTTAGCCAAGGAAGGAAAGGGTGCTTCTGTGGGCATGGCCCATGAGGGGTGGGGTCAGCATGCCAATGAGGGGGGCTATGAAAGGGGCTTCCATGTGCTTCTCACACTGCAGCCATGGCAGGTTTCCTCCATGCTCCTGGGGAATGCAGGGCTCACTGGGAACTGCTGACAGCCCATGAGCCCTAAAGGTGTCCCTAAAAGCTGAGTCTGCTCAGCATTTTGGAGGTACATTTAGCAGCTCACAGGACTGGGTCCAAAGTTCTCACCATTTTTATTTACAGACTTGGAAAAGTAACAGACAGCCTCAACACAGCTTGTGCATATTTTTGGGTAGGTTCTGTTTCTAAATGGCATTAGAAGCAGGAGATGCTTCGTGTGCATCACACAGAGGATGATCCACCATGTGGTACAGCAAGCAGCTTCGTGGCAAAGAAACCAGAACCCCGGCCCTTTGCATCCCAGCTCTGGAAAGGACTAGCAGGCTCTGCAAGAGAGCCAGGGGTGAGGTGGGGATGCAGAGGTCATAGGCAGAGATGAAGTACCCAGGATCACCCCTGGGTAGACTGGCAGTGATCAGATGCCATGAGGGAATGGGGCAGTAGAAAGAAGTGGGGTATCAAATTCTGGGACAGGAGGGAGAATGAGATGGACCAGAAGAACAAACACTGCAGAAGATGAAGACCATCACCACACTGGTGGACTGGGGAGGACAAGCAATTTAGCAGGGAGGTGTGTGGAGTTTGGGACACCTGAGACCCACTGCAGTCATCTACCAAGCAGTCAGACCCTCATCAGTCAGTGGGCTACTTCCCCAAGGCAGTACCATAGGCTCACATTCACAGTTCTGCCAAACACTGTGGTGAACTGTTGTATACCATCCAGCACCGATGGATGGACCCAGACATGCCCTCTCAGCCCATTGGTGGCTGAAGGCCCTAGTCCCCTGTGTTGTCACTAGAGGTCAGTGCAAGCCCAGCAAACGCCTCTGCTGGATTTATGTTTCTATGTGGTACGGGCATCCCCATCCAGGGACAGAGCTGATTTACCACAGTATAATTCAGAAATGGGAGCATGCCCCAGCCCCACTCGGCAGCCCTCGGATGGGCTCCCTCCTGGCCTGTGGCATGCCATGAAAAAGAAAAATACAGCATCTTGACCCATGTAAGAGGTGACATCACGGGAGTGTTTCTCACCAGTAAGAAACCTACAGGGCAAGTGGAAATGGAGGAAGAAACTTTATGGGGGAATCAGCAAAAACTTTGGAATCATCAGGCCAGAACAGATGACTGTGGCTCAATTCCCTTTGACTACTGAGAGCTGTTTTGGGCTCAGGGGGGTAAATGGGTTTGCCCTTTTCTCCTGAAGTTAATGCTAACCCTTTTGCTGTGTACAGACAGAGAAACTGAGGCAAAGAAATAACATCAACCTGGGGGAAGCAGACTGGAAGCAGAAAATGGAGGAGGTGATGGGATGGCCTGAAGATGAAAAGACTTTAGAACTTTAGCACCTTCACAGTTCTTGCTTCAGGAGGGGGCACCATTTCTAGCTAACTCCCCTTCATTTCCAGTGGATCTTCAGAAAACAGCGTCTTTCTAAGTTTCGCAAAGAGCAAGCCTTAGGTCCCTAAAGACTGATTGCAGCACATCAGTAGCTAAACCTGTATTAAGGCAACCAGCTTTCAGGGGTGTGGTTTTAATCCTGATGAATTGCCAGTGAAATCTGTGGATGCTGCAGAGGCTCGGCAAGGTCCATCAGTTTAAGTACCTCGTTTCAAACACCCAAGACAGAAAAATTGGACACAGGCACCCACTAGAGACCTTGAAACCCTGCAACAGGGATACAAAAAGAAGTGTCTTAATTTTATTTTTTTTTTTGCCATGTGTCTACCAGAAGATTAGCAATGACCTTGATGCAATAAGGGCAAAGTTTGTATTTGCAGTGCAGAAAATTTAGTGGTCCCTGATGTATAATTGCTTGCCTGTAGAGAAATATTACTATAATATATATCACAGTGTCACTTAGGCCAAGACATATGCTATAGATAAAATACTACTTGCTCAGAGAATCCACAATCAGGAAAATGAGCCCATTCTTAACTTTTTACCAATTTCAACTGTGTTGCACATGTATCCAAATATCAGCAAAGCTTTTGTGCCACAGTAGAGTCAGATCTGTTTGGAATTCAAGTGGAAAACACTACACAGCCCTGCTTGTGTCATGCCAGATGGAGCTAAGAGAACAAATCCATGTCCCTATGTTGTAAACTTACTCTTTTAATCCAGAATCACTGATTTGAGTGTGATTCAAGTAAAATGGAGCTCTTCTTTCATCAGGGAGCTCTCTCTGAGAGAAGGTGCAATGGGTGGGAAGCCACAGACTCTGAGCCCTTGTTTCTCCTCTCTTTCACTGCCTGGAATTTCTGTTTATAACAGCATTCTTCATATGAATGGATTTGCCTCAACTTTCATAGTTCCACATCACCTACTTTACAAAAATCGAAAATATGGCTGCAAAGTCACCTCCAGCAGGTCTGGAAATACAGATTTCTAGTATGAGAGAGAGAAATTATACTACCTCTGCTTTCTGGGTCTATGAAAACCTTATGTCTGATGGTTTCTGACAAGCAAAACAAAGCTACTATGTAGACTCCTACTTTCAAGACAGTCAGATTAACAGGCATGAAATAGGCACCACTTGACATTATTTAACCAAAAGCACCCTTCTCCCAGTCGGATCCTTCCAGGAGTGGGCTGACTCACATGCCTTGTCACACCCCCACCACACTGCTTCCCTGTGGACTGCATTCCTCTTGCTTCCCAGTGCTACCACCTTCCAGAACTCCCACTGATATTCAAAGGGCAGAAGTCTCACTTTAAGCCTCAAAGCCATCAGCAATTATGTTGCATCACGTTTGCCACTTTCCTCTGTCACGTGCACTCTTAGCTCCCACCAGTGTTGAAAGCTTCCAACAGCCCTTGCCTTTTCAAAGAGCACTGCAGACAGCCATTTACACTTTAAATAGACATAAAAATGAAGCCACCTGCACGCCTTCCAGTTCCCGAACTGCAGAGCAGAGCAATGCATAATGGAAGTGTACCAACACATCAACAGTTTCCACTAGCAACTGCTGCAGAATAGTTTTATACCAACTTCAAACATGGACAGGAAATGGCTTTTGATATCAAATGTAAGTTTCAACCTGTCACGAATGGATGTGGGAATTAAAATCAGTCCTTGCCTCCTGCCCAGGCCTTGGCAGTAGGCAGTAACCTTATTGAGGTAACCAGCACCCCAAAACCCACTCTCATGTATAAGTTCTTTTAATGATGACTGATTCTGTCTATTATAGAATGAATCATTTATTAATAGATGGGGAAACTGACAGACATAAGACTTAAAGTAAACCAATACTATACAGGAATAAAACAAAAAGAAAGACTACTAGTAAATAACATACAGTGCATGATAATGGTACCTTACAGCTAGCGAAGAAATAGCATAAGCTTAGGATTCAGTGTATCTTACCATCCAATTGCTGAAGGTGGGGCACACATCGAGATCCTTTCCCTCAATCCCTAGAGAAGTAACCAAGAAACCTGCATCCAGACTTCGGGGAGAAGGTTCAAACACTTTCAGGGTGTAAGAGACTTCTGCCTCAGTGCTAGCTTGTGTATCTTTTATAGTGCAAAACCGTGGCTCTCAGTCAGTAATTTTTCCTCTATCTCTCCTTCCATCAGCTCTCCAGACTAAGATGTTAATTCTTAGCTGAGGCTTGAGCCCTCTGGCACCAGAGATGACCTCTGCTGGGCCTTTGTGCCCTTGGGTTATCTCTTTATGCACCCGTTATCTGTGACACACAGGAGGAGGAGTTGATGGGGATAGATGTCCTGCCACAATCCACCCCGTGACTTAGAGTCACTGGTTTTACCTCATGGAGTGATAGTGCAGGTATCTCTTGCCTCCATGCTATAAAAGCATACACTTTCATATATGTGTGCACTATCCTTAAGTATTTTTGATAGACATTGTTTTCCTAGGTTGTACTATTTCTTCAAAAGATGTTGTATTAACATTGATAAGGAGCACCTGTTGTTTCAGTTTATGTAACACCTATACACGTAAGACATGGTATTACAATCAGAGTGCACGTTGGTTTAAGGGCAGTTCAATTATTAGCCCATGTAGGGTAAGTTGTTCCTCCACCCCATGAACCTTGAAACCACAGGAGTATGAGATGTAAATTAGGAACAAAGAAGAATTTATAGAGGTAGCTATTTGGTTGTAGTGACTGAAGAAATTCAGTGTTTGTTTGGTGACTCTTTTCATTTCTCCTTACGCTTCTGGTCCAGTCCTTTTCTTTAGTGAAGTTTAGTTTGCTTAAGATAGTAAGTGTTAGACAATTTTACAACAATTTTAGTAAAAACATATATATATATAGTATTATATAATGGTTTGATTGTCTCAGGGGAATTATGGATCTATTTAAGTTCAATTTTTTTTTATTTATGTTTTACCTTGAAGAGGTAGAAAGGGAGAAGTAATCAAAGTTGATTCTGAAAATTTAAGTCAATGTTACATTAAGGATGAAGCCCTTTTCATCCACTGTGACAATCAGAGTGAAGGTACAAATATTCTACAGTGATATTTGTAAAACTACAAGTGATAAACAAATATCAATTAAAACAACTAAATCAAGATAACTAAATTATTAAATCATTTAGTACTTCAATAGTACTAAATAAGGTGTTAATGTTATCCAAACAAATGTAAACATTTTTTGGGGGGGGGATTTTTAGAAGAAATGGTTATCACTAGACTTACATATTTTGTTGGATCCAATTTTGTAAATTTGGAATGTGACCCATACACTAAACATTAATGTTAAAGCAACAATTATTACACCAATTAGTTTAATGGCTAATTGTAAAGTTTTGTCAGTGGCTAATTAGCTGTTCAGTATTATTAAAAACATTAATTTGTAAATATAAGAATGTAAGCAATATTGCAATTAATATTTCTGGTTATAGCAGATTCATTAGTTACTGTGCAGTCCATTCCTGTAGATTCTTCTGTGTGTCTAGAGTTGGTTTTATTCGTTTACAGGAGTCTAGGAATCTCAGTAGCTTTCACCATTGTGCAGGTAGTGGACAGTCCTTTTAATGCTGCTTGAATGGTTTCTTGTTCCACATCTGGATGCACACCTAGCTTTTGTCTAGTGAGGATATACTTAAACATTCAAGGTTATTAGAGAAACAGAACTTAAGCAATAATAGATATTTTTTTCCCAGAGAGTTATAGTAGTGGTTCCCTCTTCAGCCTCTAGTTGTGAACTCAGCGTTACGCTCACTGCTGTCAGACGAGGGCAGTGTAGGAGCCCTTTGTGAGGTTTCATTGGGAAACTTGTTTTTGTTCAGAGCAAAGTCAAACTTGCACAGAGGCAAGAGTGTCACTGTATAGAGTTTTAGGACAGGGAGACTGGAAAATTAGTCTTTAAGTCTTGAGATAGTAGTTTTTGTATTGGCATGTTTGCTCTTTGTCGTTTTAATAGTCTAGATATACTTGTAAGTACTAGATGTTTTCAGAGGTCTGATATAATCTATTTACCAGGTTGACCAGAGTGTCTTTACACATCTTCCTGGTTATTGGCCAGCCTCTGCTTTGTGTTGTAAAAATAAGGTACAATTATTTATTAAATTGTTATCAGTATTGTGGATCAATTTGTAACTAATCCACTTTGTTGTTACAATAGGCTTGTAACATTTGGGGTTTTTGTATGAGTTTTAACCTATATGGATCTATGAGGACTTAACCTGTAAAAAGAAACATTCAAATCTTCCTTTTGCCAAACTTTTCATTCACTTGTCAATCTAACACTTACATTGACACAATCATCATTGGCACCAGCCCGCATTGCATTCAAATCAATCAGCCTTTATCTTTCTTTTTATTACTCGTACTACTGTTTTCAATTCTTTTACTGGTACATTTTTAAATTTTTCTCCTATCACTTCCACTCCCGTTTCAATATTCAGAGTCACTGCTCTGTATTTCCAGTTACCATTAACACGTTTAGCTGAGGCATTGATGCCTTACAAAAGGCATCATTTCCCCCCTTTTAGAGGCTTGACAAGGCTTCTACCTTGTCAAGTCTCTATTCTAAATACCTACTATCTATTAATAATCTAGATTAATAATCTATTAATAATATACACTTAATAACAGTAAATATTTAACAACAGTAGATATAGAAGAATTGTGACTATGATTACTATGAGCAGTTCTTTAAGCACTGAAGCATTATTTAAATCACGCTCTCTTCTGCATCACTCTTTGTTTTCTCAGTTGTTTCAGGAGCAGAAGCTTTCTTGACTCTGGAGTAGTGGATCCAGGGTCCTTTGCCAGAGACTTTGACTGCAGTGAGGGTAGTCAGCAGGACTTGGAATTGTCCTTTCCACTTGACTTGTAGAGGTTCATTGTCCCACCACTTGATATAGACCCAGTCTCCAGGTTGGAAAAGATGTGCAGGTGTGTCCAGTCCGATGGGTCTGGATAGCACAATGTAATTCTGGAGCTTCTGCAAAGTGGAACCTAAAGCCATTAGATATCTCTGTAAATCAAACTTCCCTTTTATATGAATTTCACCTGGAATGTGTGGAATCTGGTATGGCCTACCATACAGTATTTCATAGGGACTGATGTTATCCCTCCGCCTTGGCTGTATGCGGATCCTTAGTAAAGCTATAGGCAGGGCTTGAACCCATGTCATAGATGTTTCTTGACAAATTTTGCTAATTTGTGTTTTAAGGGTTCCATTCATACGTTCAACTTTACCACTCGCTTGGGGTCTATAAGGTGTATGCAGATCCCAAGTAATTCCCAAAATCTGACTGATTTCTTTAATTACTGTGGCAACAAAGTGTGGTCCCCTATCCGATGACATTCCCAGGGGAACCCCGAACCTTGGAATTATATGATTGAGCAAAATCTTTACCACTTCTTTGGCTATGTTGGTGCGACAGGGGTAAGCTTCCTGCCATCCACTAAAAGTGTCAACCAATACCAGTATGTACCGGTATCTCTCTCTACGTGGTAATTCAGCAAAATCTATTTGCCAGTAATCTCCAGGAAGATCCCCTGCTTTTGTTACTCCTAACACAACTCTTTTCCTTGTATCAGGGTTGTTTTTGCAGCAAACTTCACATTTGCTTACTACTGTTTGTACAATTTCAGTCATTCTTCTTCCTATTACTACCTTTTTTAGATGTTTTAGAAGGTTTTCAGTCCCAAAATGTGTGTTTTCATGTTCTCTCTGAGCTAGCTCTCGAAGAATCAGGGGTGGGACTACAACTTGGTTTGTTGGTGTGACAGCCCACCCACCTTCTGTGATCTCAGCCTTGAGAGATTTAATAAGCTTCTGATCTGCTTGATCATACTTTGGGATGATCCCTGATAAGTTAACTTCCTTTTTGGGAATTATTGCAAGGATACCTTTTTCTGCAACTCCTTTTGCCGCTTTGTCAGCAAAGCGATTTCCCAATTCTGGAGTGGTTTTCCCTTTTTGGTGACCCCTGCAGTGCATAATAGCTACTTCCGTGGGTTTTCTAACGCTCTCCAAGAGGGCAAGTATTTGTTCAGCGTGTTTAATTTGATTACCTTGAGCGTTCAGCAGTCCTCTTTCTTTCCAGATGGCTCCATGGGCATGGACGACACCAAACGCATATTTAGAGTCGGTCCATATATTTACCTTCTTCCCTTCACTCAGGTCCAGGGCCCTTGTCAGTGCAATCAGCTCAGCTTTCTGTGATGACACATCTGCTGGCAGGGCCTTCGCCTCAATTACCTTGTCTTGAGTGGTCACTGCATAGCCTGTCATCCTTTTACCATTTCTCATAAAGCTGCTTCCGTCTGTAAAAAGCTCCCAGTCTGGATTGTCTAGGGGCACATCCTTCAGATCTGTTCGGCTGGAGTAGACCTCTTCTATTGTCTGCAAACAATCATGCTCAGGGACATTGTCAGTTAACGTGGAAGACAGAAACATGGCAGGATTAACAACAGAAGTTGTTTTCAAGGTGACATCATCTTGTTCTAGTAGCAATGATTGATATTTAAGCATCCGGTTGCTGGACAGCCAATGTCCCCCCTTTTGCTCGAGCACAGCTGCTACAGCATGGGGTACATACACTACAATGTGCCGTCCAAGGGTGAGTTTTCGGGCCTCTTGGATCAAGATGACAGTAGCTGCCACGGCTTTCAAACACCCTGGCCACCCTTGGGCAACATTGTCTAGCTGTTTGGAAAAGTAAGCCACAGCTCTCCGTTGGTTCCCGAGGCGTTGAGCTAGTACCCCTAAAGCAACATTCAATCTTTCATAAGTAAACAGTTCAAAAGATTTAGTTAAGTCTGGCAATCCCAGTGCTGGAGCTGACATTAGGGAGTGTTTCAGCTGTTTAAAAGCTGCCCTTGTATTTTCTGTCCATATGACAATTCCATTTTCAGCTGCTTTTAATGCTCCATATAGGGGTTTTACCAGCAGTCCATAATTTGCTATCCTCAAACAACACCAACCTACCATTCCCAGGAAAGCTTGCATCTCCCTCACAGTGCGGGGCTCTGGGAGTTGACAGATGGCTTCTTTCCGTTCTTTGCTGAGCTGTCGATGTCCACGAAAGATCTCGAGCCCCAAGTAAATTACTGCTTCTTTGGCAATCTGTGCTTTGTCTTTAGAAACTCTGTACCCACTCAGTCCCAAAAAGTTTAATAAACTGATGGTAAATTTAATGCAGTCATCTCTGGTTTTAGCCGCAATCAGGATATCATCCACATATTGAAGAATAACCCCTTCTGGCTGCTGTCTTTTCCAGTCCTCTAGTTCCTTTGCTAGCTGATTTCCAAACACTGTGGGACTGTTCTTGTACCCCTGGGGCAAGACGGTCCAAGTAAGTTGACTTTTCCTCCCTGTCTCAGGATTCTCCCACTCAAAAGCAAAAAGCTCTTGGCTGTTTTTATGCACAGGAATGCAGAAAAAGGCATCCTTCAGGTCTATAACAGTAAACCACCCTAATTCGTCTGTCAGTGCAGTCAAAAGGGTATATGGGTTTGCCACAACAGGGTGTATGTCTTCAGTGATTCTGTTAATTGCTCTCAGATCTTGAACTAATCGATAGCTCTTACCATCTGCTTTCTTAATAGCAAGTATGGGGGTATTGAATCTGGACTCACATTGCACTAATAACCCATGGTGGAGGAATTTTTCAATTATGGGTGCCAATCCTTTACGACTTTCTAATTTCAAAGGGTATTGTTTTTGCCTTACCGGTGTGGCTCCTGGTTTGAGAGTAATACTCACAGGCTCTGCTTGTTTGGATCTTCCTGGGATATCACTGGCCCATGCTATTGGATTGACAGCTTTTTCAACTTCAATGGGGATTTCACCACGTTTGTCCTGTATGAAAAGTGCAGCAACTTCGACAAATTTAGATTCAGGAATTACAACTTGTATTCCCTTCCCCTTTTTGAATTTAATTTCTGCTTCTAATTTCTCTAGCAAATCTCTCCCTAATAATGGTTTAGGGGAGTTAGGCATGTGAAGGAATTGATGAGTTACCCAGTGTTTGCCCAATTTGAATTTTAAAGGTTGGAAGAAAGGCCGTGTTTCGCTTACCCCTGTCGCCCCAACAACATGTACAGTGTTTTTACTCAGTTTCCCTTCCACGGTATTTAGTACGGAAAATGCTGCTCCAGTATCTACCAAAAATTCGATGTTATCTGACCCCAGCTTAGCTATAACCAAAGGTTCTGCTGGGGAAGAAGCCTTCGGTTCCCATCATTCTGAGCATGAACCCGAGCCTTGTTCGATCGGGAGCTGGGGAACTGGGGACTTTTGCTTCAACACGGGACAATCATTTTTCCAATGTCCCCACTTTTTACAATAGGCACACTGATCTTTGTCTGTAGGGGAAGTTTTTTTGGATGACTTTTCTTGGATTGTCTTTTTGCTAGGTTGTCGTCTAACTCTTTCATTTGAGCCCCTGTCTCAATATACTCTCCAGGCTACTTCTAGCATTCTATCTATGTCTCGAACCCCCTCTAACTTCTGTAGCTTCCTTCTTATATCATCTGCTGCTTGACCCATAAACAAGAGGACTAGATGTGCTTTTCCATCAGCTGAATCAGGATCTAGACTTGTATATTTGATAGCAGTTCCTCTCAACCTATTAAAAAAAAATCAGTGGGTGATTCGTCATAGTTTTGCTGTACTGCGTAAAGCTTTGACCAATTTAGAGCTTTAGGGACCCCATGTTTTAACCCATATACTATGAGATTTTGATACCGTTTTAGTCTTGCCATCTGCTCTGGGATGTTTGGATCCCAGTTAGGATCACTTAAAGGATATATTTCAGCAACCGTACCTTGGATCGATCCATTTGCTATGCCTGATTCTAACGATGTTGTAATAGCATTATTAACCATTTGCCTTTCAGTGGGATCAAGCAATGTATCTAACATAGAGTTCAGATCTGTCCAGTCAGGGTTTTGTGTGCTAATAGCTCTATCCACTAGCTTGGCAACCTTATCTGGGTTTTCTTTATACTGTCCTACAGTGGTTTTCCACTGTTCCAACTCAATAAGGGAGTATGGAACCTTTACATATATTGGCCCTTGGTTGCCAACTGCTTGCCGTAATGGGGCTTGTAGAACTGGTTCTTCTCTTTTTTCCTTTTTTGATCTAGTATGTTTTGCTACAGGACTGCGTTCTCGTATGGCCCTTCGGGCTATCCTTCCCTTCCTTCGCCTGCTTAGGGCAGCTAAGATTTCATCTTCCTCTTCAGAAGAGCTATCAGAGGGAGAGCTATCCGATTGTGAATCAGCTGTGTTAAATTTACCTGGATCAGTTCTAATCTTAGGAATCGCAGCCCAAGATCTGCTGCGGTGTACAGCGCTTACGGCCGGGTCGCTTGCTTTGATGACGTCATCCCCTGAGCCAGCTCCTCGGCGTGCGACGTTGCTATGGCAGCTCACAGGCCTGAGAGCGGGAGGGGCTCGGCTCTCCCTGTAGGAGGTGCCCTCTCTGCCCTCTCGGTAGAAAGCTTTGCCCCTCGGCCCCACCTCCAGGGGTGGTGCCGTTGGCTGCACCTGCTGGCATTCCCCTCCCCCTGGCCCCTCCCACCAAGGCGCGCGCGGGGTTGCGAAGAAGGGGGAGGCCTCCTGAAAGCAGGGGCAAAGCGCAGGCGGCTCCGGCTCCCAAGGGGGAGGCGGCACAGGGGCCTGCATCTTCTTTGATCGGCAAAGCCAGCATTCTTCCTTCTTCACTGACAGGGATTCTGTGGAAGCTGCGACTCCCCTCTCCCCCTCCCCTGCCCCTGATTGGAACGGTGGCTGTAGAGGGGGCGGGGCCGGGGCGGTCGCGGCGTGCGCATGCGCAGAAGACGCGGGCACCGGCGGGGCAGACATGGCGGGGGCAGGGGCGGCCGGCGCCGCCGGCGCCGCCGCTGCTTGCGCACCCGGAGCGGCCTGGGCTCCCCCCCCCGCCGGGGCTAGAGCAGCCCCTGGGCCGGCCGCGGCTGGGCCCCCCCCGGGGCCGGCGCTGGATTAGCTCTTAGTGCCGGTGCTACCAGATCTGACTCTGCTTCGTCTTTGTTACTGCACACCGGATTTAATATGGGCGGTTTCCCTTCACTCTTTTTCTCTTTTTTCCTTAAGAACAACACATACTGTGATTTAGGTTTCTGCAGCTGCTCATCTTGTGCTATAACTAAAAAGAATCTCAAATACTCAGTTTCTTGGAAGTAGTGCCGTTCACACAGGCGAGATTTTAAATCCAGTATCAGTTCTTCATCCAAGCTACCAAGTTTAGGCCACCTTTGACTGTCTTTTAAATTAAAAGTTGGCCAAATGGTTTTAGACAACCGTATAATCTCAGGTTTTGTGAACTGTTTGCTCGTCCCGGTTAATTTTTGCCAGTTTTCTAAGACTAGACCTAATGGTGAATCCTTAGGTATTTGAGCATCATCTGAACAAGAAAAGTTGCAACCCATCGTGAGTAGTTATAAATGATACACTAAGCAGGTAGCAACGCAAACAAGTAGGAGGGGGATTCGAACTCCCGAGCTTGGTGCCAGCAGGCAGTAGCTTAAGCCACTGCCCCACCCTTGGCTCCAAGCCAAATTGCTGCTGCTGCAGCACTAAGCTCTCACGAGCTAAAACAACCAGAGGGGGAAGTGGCAAGTACGCCACAGCCCCCTTGGGACACTTTATTGAGCCCCAAAGATGCTAAACAAACTCTAAGAGATCAACGATCTCTTGACCCCCTCCCTCACAGACTAAAACAAACAGAATACTGCTTTTATTCCGTTACTCACGTGCCTCTGAGTCAGGTCCAAGGATCCTTTGGCTCTGATACCGTCTGGACTGTGGTCGAAGCCTCCTCTTCCCGTGCTGGGTGCTGGTGAAGAGTGGGGGCGGGGGCGGGGGCTGGATTTCCTCTGGGGTCCAGGGGTTTTTCAGAAGCCTCCCGTCCCACCAGAGTCGCCAATTCTGATGCCTTACAAAAGGCTGACCTGAAACAGAAGCTGGACAGAGTTAAAAGAATAAAAGAAGTATTTATTAAAACAAGGTACACTTTGGGCCATGCAAGAGTCTCTCAGAGACTACACCCAAAATGGACACCTAGCACGTGTTTTTGGGACAGATATACCTTTGGTTCATCTGCATATCAGAAACCCATTGTCCAATTACAGTTTCGGGTCTTGAAGTCCCATCCCCAGCTTGTTCCCTTCTTCTCTTCGCTGCTGTCCATGGGTGTTTACATTTTGGGCTTTTGGAAAAAACAGTATGCCCTTGAAACTCCAGCCCCGAGAGAAATTGTTTCGTCTAAATGACAGTAACAGAACACTAGATGACAATTTATGGAGTTTTAGAGCAGTCCTGATGTAGAAAAATAAGAAGTTAAAACCTAAGGCATCAGCATCAGTACAGCAAACACCTTTTACTCTGGAATTCTCAGTAAAGGCAGGAGTATCCAATATAGGACTGCGTTTATATGGTTGCAAAGCTAACGTCTGAAGTTACAGTTATCTGTAATTTTGTAGGCTGTGTTGGCCTTTCAGTAACATTTATTTGGTCTGTGATTCCTGAGAGATATGTATACCACTTGTGAACTGTGGGCTTTTGGGATCTGCCCTCGGGATGCGGGGGGGGGGGGGGGTGTTGCCCTTTTAATGTTGGCTAGCAAATTGAAAGGTTCTTGAACTGTTACAGGCTGCTGCTGTTGGATATTTTCTACTTGCTTGAGGGCTCTGGTGAGAGATAACAATCCCTTTTTCCAATCAGTGTACCTTCTTTCAGTGTCTTTTAATGCTGTGGAACTAAACTCCAGTGGCCGTTTTGGCCAGTGTGGTCCTTTTTGAAACAAATTACAGTAAGTTCCATGTTCAGCAAAACCCCATTTAGCTATTATAGGATCGCTGGGGTGAACTGGCCCAAGTGATTGGTATGTAAATCATGTCTTTGCAAGCAAGCAGAGCTGGGGGGTTGACAGATAGAGGAAACTAGTTCAACTTCTCTAGGCAGGAGGAGTTGAGTTTCTATTGTCTATCTCTTCCTTTAGCAGTGTCAATTTGCATCTCTGTAGTTGCTGTTTAGCTGTTTAGAACACGGCAGCTACATTCGTACACACACAGGTAATTTGTATGCACACGGATACACTCTAAAAGAAAAGTCAAAGTATTTGAGTGAACTCTGTGGTCACCACAGAAAATCCAGGAATTCTGCCTCTTAAAAAGGGAACTTGGCATTTAGCTGAAGGTAGTCAACACGCAAACTGCTATGTGTAAATGCATCTGGCACACTCACAGTGGAAAGGTTTTAGTTATACCAAAACAGATTTTAGTAATGTAAGGGATAACACTTTTCATTAGAGTTAGTTTAATTCTAATTTTATTTCTCTTAAAACTCAAATTTAGGTTTTTGGCTCCTGTAGGAGTATTTGAAAGAGATTTCAAACTTTGGTGTTAGTTACAAATTTTTAAAGGTTTTCTCTGCTCTTACTAAAGAGATAAGAGGGGTAGTTAAAAGCTGTTAACATGCAGGAATGTGGGGAAGCTGGTTTGAGGGTGTCCAGTTTAGGGTTTTTCTCTGCTGTAAAGAAGTGTTAGGTTTTTTTTCTCTGTGAGAGGAAGAGTTTGAATTGCCGCTTTTCCTTTCCCAATTATCCAAAAGGAGCTATGGATACTTGAAAGCTGAGGTAGTTGTTACCCATTTCTCTACTGAATAATTTCTTAGCATCTTTGGAGTTCCTTTCAGTAAGGTAAGAATAATTTCTGAAAAGTTTGAGATACTCACATCTGCAGGTTTCTGTTTTACTTGTAAACAGTTGATTTTTGCAGCAGTAGTAGAGGTATTTTTTAGCTGACTGCATTGCTCCTCCTGCCCCGTGTGTATTTATTAATTCAGGAGGGTTTGGTTCATGATATAGTAGCACACTCACAGCCCAGAATCCAAAACTTTCTATACTATCCCATAATATTTCTTTTTTCCCTGTTAAACAAAATCTCCTCAGATGTTTATATTTTTCCTGGAGATTTGATGACGGTAGCAAATTGCAGGGAGATGTTGTGAACATATTTTTCCTCTGATCACCTTGGGGTCCCTCAGAGAGTTCAGTCTTAATTAGGGATTTTAATTTAAGTTCTGCAATTTCTCTCTCTTTAAGAGGTAGAGGTTTGGTGTTTCAGTAAGGATGTAATTCAACATTTGAATCACCAATTTCATCAGAGTTTTTCTGAATATCATCATTTTCATCCCCAGGTGATGTTGTGAACTCTGGAATTTCTTTACCAGAAGCAGAGTCGGGGGTTTTTAGTGATGTTAATTCCAATTTTTCTTCCAAGGTTTTGGTTATTTCCTTGGATTCTCTCAGCTCTTGTTTTAATTTGTCATGTTCTCTTATCATTTCTTTTCGCCACTCACATGCAGCTTTTAAACATGATGCAAGTGCAAGAGCAATTGCATTTTCTCCAGTTATGTTCTCCTGGAATTTTTTCCACTCAAACCAGTTGTGTACTGGAAGAGGATTAACACTGTGCTCCCGTAAATAGTTTGAGAAGTCTTTAGTCTGATCGTTTGAATCATATTTCATCATCCTGCTGACTATGCCAAAATTGTCATGAATGGATGTGGGAGTTTAGATCAGTCCTTGCCTCCTGCCCAGGCCTTGGCAGTAGGCAGTAACCTTATTGAGGTAACCAGCACCCCAAAACCCACTCTCATGTATAAGTTCTTTTAATGATGACTGATTCTGTCTATTATAGAATGAATCATTTATTAATAGATGGGGAAACTGACAGACATAAGACTTAAAGTAAACCAATACTATACAGGAATAAAACAAAAAGAAAGACTACTAGTAAATAACATACAGTGCATGATAATGGTACCTTTTTCACTTACAGCTAGCGAAGAAATAGCATAAGCTTAGGATTCAGTGTATCTTACCATCCAATTGCTGAAGGTGGGGCACACATCAAGATCCTTTCCCTCAATCCCTAGAGAAGTGTAGTATATGTTGCAAAGTAATTCATGCTAAAAATTAAAGATTACAGCATTTTTTTCTGAAGCTGAGGGAAAATCCAAATGCCAGGACATGTAGCCGCCAAAAATATACATTTCAAGGTTTTTTTCATCTCAATGGACCCCAGCCAAGTGCTTTCTGTATGCATTCCAAAGAAGAGTATTCCGGAGGATTTTTTGTCTGGCAAGGCTCCAGCAATATGCATTCAATATGCACATACAATAAGATAATATGCGTCGCCAAAAAGCTTATTCCAGCAGCGAAAGATATACATCTACTGATTCCAGGAACTGTAACCAAACTAGCAACAAGACAAGAAAAACTACATTAATATGCTAAAAAGGATAAGATTAACAAAGCCAAAAAAATGTATAAAAAGATACCCCATAGAAACAGCTTTCATGAACTAGAGGGATTCAGGACGGACAATGTCTGAACCCAGTTCACCCAGTGCCAATCACCCGGCTCGGCACTGCTTTTGCTTGTGTCTTTTTCAAATTTTATACTTTGATTATTTAATAAATTCTCTTTAATTATAAAATTGACTGATTTGTTTATGACGGAAGTAACCACGAAACCTGCATCCAGACTTCGGGGAGAAGGTTCAAACACTTTCAGGGTGTAAGAGACTTCTGCCTCAGTGCTAGCTTGTGTATCTTTTATAGTGCAAAACCGTGGCTCTCAGTCAGTAATTTTTCCTCTATCTCTCCTTCCATCAGCTCTCCAGACTAAGATGTTAATTCTTAGCTGAGGCTTGAGCCCTCTGGCACCAGAGATGACCTCTGCTGGGCCTTTGTGCCCTTGGGTTATCTCTTTATGCACCTGTTATCTGTGACACACCGGAGGAGGAGGTGAGGGGATAGATGTCCTGCCACACAACCCCACAAGAGTCTCTAAAAATAAACATATTGTTCCCACCCATCCTTGATTTGATACCAAATGGACTGTGGAAAGAGACTGTCGTGGGTTGACCCCAGCTAGGTGCTAGGTGCCCACTCAGTCACTCTATCACTCCCCCTCCCGCTGGGAGAGGGGAGAGGATAATATTGAAAAAAAACTATCAGGGTAAGAAAAGGCAATTTTATTACAGCGGCCAAAAAAATAGAACAAGCAAGCTGAGAGTTGCGCGCGCAAGAGCAGAGGGAAAAACAATCAATCTTTACTTTTTATCAGCAGCGATGTCCGGACACTTTCTGGGAAGCAGGGCTTCAGCATGCGTGACGGTTGTTTAAGGAGGCAAACATGGACTAGCCCTGAGTGCTTCTTTTTCTTCTTCTCTTTTTTTTTTTATATATCTCAGCTGATGTCATATGGTATGGAATATCCCTTTGGCTGACTGGGGTCAGCTGGCCTGCTGGTGTCCCCTCCCAGGATCTTGCCTACTTCTATTCCTTTCAGTGAGGGAAGGAATGTCAGAGGGACAGCACTGCTTGGCAGTAGCAAAAACACTGCTCTGTTATCAACGCTAGTTACTAAAGCAAAACACAGCACTGTAAGGGCTGTGAACTTTATCCCAGTCAGACTCAATACAATTTCCACCCCTTATTCTATACTATTTGCATTATGTTTAGAAATCTTTTTTTACTTACACATGCAGTTTAAGCTACATCTTTATTTCTGTAACATTAACTACTATTTTCTGTCTTTTTGTATTTTTCTAGGAGGTCTTTATTTCTAGCAGAATGTGGGGTTAGGGTAGGAGGAATAGTAAACTTGATTGTCAAGGACTGGTACTATCTCTGTTTATTGTGGCCTTTTTTTGTTCTTTGCTGAAATTCGTTTTTCATCAGTTTATGTATTTTTTGCTACTTACATCCTGCAACATACAATTTCCAACATACATTATTCTTACCCCAAGGTTAAATTACCTTGGGGCACTGTGGTAGTTTCAAAGCAAATCAGTGAGAGGCTCAAAGTCAGAACTACAATTTAATAGGAAAAATGTAGTGATAAAAAAAAAGAAAAAAAAAAAGAAACCACTGACAGAGTCAGAATACAACCTGACACCCTGTCGGTCAGAGTGTTGGTAGTAGTCCACTTAGAAGGTGGTTGCAGTCCTCCGGGAGTGATAGATGTGGTTCTGTTGAAGCAATGATCCTGAGAAAGGTGTAGTTCTCCTCTGAAGGTCCAGTGGTGGTGTAGAAGGGTCTGGTCTTCCTCTGGGAATCCCGTGGGAAAAGCTGCCTATAGTGCTTCAAATCTCAGTTTATATGCAGATCAGGATACATTGGTTCCTCCCCCTGGGCGGGGCATCTCACAATGGGATGATGAGCCACTATCTGCAATGTTTGGGGTGAGTAAAGTGCCCATCCGGCCCCAACGACTGGCCCATTAGCAAACCATTCTGCAGCCATCAGGAACACTGCCACGCCCGGCCCCCAGCATCCCACGAAGATGGTGATAGAATACATACCATTGTAACCTAAGACATTATCCACCCCTTATTCTATCACCATCTATGTGATACCCGAACCAGTACTCCCCTTTATACATATATATACATATACAATGAAACTTTACACACAGTTCTCACTTAAAATTAAGTTTCCTCGTGGTACACAATGGGTTTCCCCATCTTTCTGCATTACCCACCAAGTGTAACCAGGTCCTTGAGCAAAAACAACCCCACGGATGGGTTTACTTTTGTCTGAGGTGGGACTAATCCAAACAGTCTTTCCTAAAATACCTCTCATGTGTACCACAGGGACTCTGTCTCCGTCCACTGTGTGCAAGGGTTCAGACTGGGCAGGACCAGCTCGATTGATGGAGCCTCGTGTGTTGACCATCCAGGTGGCCTTTGCTAAGTTCACTTCCCAATTTTTGAAGGTCCCCCTGCCCAGTGGTTTCAGCGTGGTCTTAAGCAGTCCGTTGCACCGTTCAACTTTCCCGGCAGCTGGTGCATGATAAGGGATATGATATATCCACTCGATGCCATGTTCTCTGGCCCAGCTGTTTATAAGGCCATTCTTGAAATGGGTCCCATTGTCCGACTCAATTCTCTCAGGGGTGCCATGTCTCCACAAGACTTGCTTTTCCGGGCCTAAGATGGTGTTTCGGGCAGTAGCATGAGGCACAGCGTAGGTCTCCAACCATCCAGTGGTTGCTTCCACCATGGTCAGCACGTAGCGCTTGCCTTGGCGGGCTTGGGGAAGGGTGATGTAGTCAATTTGCCAGGCTTCCCCATACCTATACTTCGACGATTGTCCACCGTACCACAGAGGCTTCACCCGCTTGGCCTGCTTGATCATAGCGCAGGTCTCGCAGCCATGGATGACCTGTGAGATGCTGTCCATGGTCAAGTCCACCCCTCGGTCATGAGCCCATTGGTACGTT
>JAVTVJ010000548.1:0-16741 GCA_034509425.1 Eopsaltria australis
CAAAAGTCAGTGGAATCATTGAATTTGGTAAGAGACACACAAGGACTCACTCCAGATCGCTGACAGACCCACATCCCAGACGCGGATGGAACCACCCACTTATTCTTTCTGTTGGGCTTGACAACTTTGGTGCAGATGTTGCCTTTCTTTGCTAAGGTTGCATTGCCAAAACATCTGCCTTGACCCGTGACTTGACTCAGGGTGATTCTTCTGCGGGGAGTATCCCACCTGCACTGGTGAGGGGAGTCAGCTGTGGAGTAACTGAAGGGGGTATCTAAAGCAATTCCTTCGTAGAAAGGGGGTTTGACATCATAGCAAGGCCAGCAGGAATCAGTTAGGTTCGGGTTGGATTCGTTCAGGGAAAGAAAGGTGGCTTCTAGCATACGAAATGAAGTGTTATAGCTACCAACTGGGTGCTTTTCCACGCCTGGGATGGCCCTCCCACACCATTCACTGGGGGGACTTCTGTAAATTGCCAATGTTGTGGCCAATGTGCTTGGGGAATAATTGTACAATCTGAACCCGTGTCTGCCCAAAACTGAAGCCCTATGACGTGGGGATCCTGACTGCCATAGAGGTGGCATGTTCTCCACACTATCAGGGGTTCTTTCCCTACTTTCATGGCCAGGGCCACCCAGGGGTTCCGCTCTGGGGCGCCCCCTGCTGACCCTGTGGCACAAGTGCGGCTTGTGGCTGTGGTGGGTGCAATGGTGCTGCTGGCGGTGCTGTGAAACTCTGCATTTGCACCGTTTGTGTGGGTGCAGGACTGGCTGTCTCCTGCGGGGGCATAGGGAATGAGGCCGCACTCAATGAGGGTGATAGATGGCCGGGCTTTGCATTGGGGCGGGAGGGGGGCTTGGCGGGGGCGATGCCCTCCTCCGTTTCTGGGGGGGTGGTTCGCCGGGGGGGGGAAAAAGAGTGTTAGAGAAGTGTCTTTTCCCGGAGCTTCCAAGGGCTTCACAGGGCGCTTGAGCTGGAGCCGCGCGTGGGGAGGGGATTTGTGGGGACAGCCTGTTGTGATGTGGCCTGCCTGTCCACATTTGAAGCACGCCATTGCACTAGTTAGATCACGTACGACAGCCTGAAAAGGGGTTATCTGTTCTTCCCTAACTACAGGTTTGATCATATCAGCTAGGCTGGCTCTTATTGGGACGGAGCGCAAGATTTCTTTGGTAATAGTGTTACTTTGTTGCCGCAGGCAGTCTGCTAGAACGGGTCCTTTTGCCGTCGCAGGCAGGGTAGAGGCGTCTACTGCTGCCTGTAGGCGGTCCACAAACTTTGTGAAGCTTTCACTTTCTGTTTGCTTTATGGCGGACCACGGTGAAGGCTTAGCTATCACACGCGATGCAGCACGAATAGCTTCTCTGGCAGCTCGGGTCGTGGCCCTAACTTCCTCAGCTCGCAATTGTGCAGCTTGTTGCTGAGGTGTAATCATCTCATCATGTTTCCCTGTCAGCCTAGATAGACTCGAGCCATGCAGTGGTTGCCCCGCCCCAGAGGACTGGGCTAATAGGCTCGCACAATTGTCTGTCCATTCCTGTTTAAAAACAATCATTCCTGCCCCATCAAAAATCATGCGACCTATTTGTCTGATATCAAAGGGGAGCAGGTTCTCATTGCTAAAAAGGCCGTCTATGAGAGTGGAAACGATGACGGAATCCATCCCCTTTTCTGAGACTGCTTTGACAATCGTTTGTATATCTTTGGGGTTTATTGGGTCATATACTTGTTGTTGGTTTCCGTTTTGCCCGGTGGTTCTCACCGGGAAAGCATGGATTGCGGCTGAGGGTACCCATTCTGCACAAGCTATTTTTATCTTTCCCAGTCGGTGAATTTGTATTGTGGTTGCTTTCCGGCGCGATTTAAAACTTTATTAGTTTTCGTTTCAAATTGTGATAGCTCTGCTTCTTCCGACTCTGTGTCCCAGTCAGTTTCCGATAACTCAGCAGAGCTAGCGGAGCTGTTGTCGGACTCAGAGCCAGAAGTCGACTGCCAGAGCACTTCCGGGATTCCGTGTCTTTTTGCAGGCTCGCTCCGTCTCCCGGGTGGTGCGTCGCATGGGCTTGCCCTGCTCCGTGGGGAGGGTTCCTTTTACTGATAATGCATTGAGACGGTTCTTGATGGGATGGTCTCTGCCGCTCTCGCGTGCCGCTGCGTTTGCAGTCTCTCTCAGCATGGCAGGCAGGATCGGATCTTTGTTCGTTTGCTGTCCGGGCCGCTGAACTGGCGGCCATCTCTTGTCGCGCATGATTTGAACTGCATAGGGGGGGAGGGGGGTTAACCGGTCTTTCTCTAGCTGCCTCTCGGTTTCTGGCTTTGGTTGAATCCTCAAAAAGATGGCGGATTGCTGTGTTTAGGTTGGATCGCTAACCGGCGGCGGAGGGATGGAGGGGGAAACCGCGGACGTTTGGGAAGTTTCCGCGGCAGGGGTTGGATCCGGCGGGCTCGGCGGGAGGGTCGGGAGGTTTTCTGGGGGCCCCGGGGCGTTTGGATTCACGTCCGGGGAGGAGAGAAGCGCGCCCGGTCCCCGCGAACCCCCGCTCTCAGATAGACCGCTCTCGGGGTCTGTCTGTGTCATTGCTCCCACCCCCAGCTTAGGAGTAGCTAATAAACATGCACGTGCAGCTTTCCAAGTCTCTTGTTGTTCCAGCGCTTGGCGTAAGGCTGTTTCTACTTTCCCCCACGCTTTGAGACTTTTTCCGCTGCCCGAGGATTTAGTATCCTCTGCTAAAACATTGGTACATTTCTCCCACACCTCTGGGTGTAATATTTCTGCTGGACGCTCAATCGCCCCAAGCTCTAGGAGTTTTGCAATAGCAATATAAAAATCCTTGAGCTTACACTTAATACCCCACTGCTTATAAAGTAGACTCACGACCTTTGCAACGGTTTCCATAGTAACCGCGGGTCTTTTGGGGACGTCTCCCCACGCCTGAAGTCAGCTTCGCTGCCCCGGCCGCTGCCGCTTGTCCAGGCGAATCCCGTAGCCCGAGCTCCTCTTCTTCTTCCCGGGTTTCGGCACCACTATGTTGCCCTCTTGCTATGAAGGCAGGCGACCTGGTTCAAGAACGACAGCACGGCAGCCCGGCCTCACCCGGGCCACTCGGGCCATGGACTCACAGACACCAACGTGGTGGATGGTCAAATGGCGTTTATTATCTTATCTCATGAGGTTAAATAGTCTAGGGGGCTTCACTACGTCAGAAGGGGGACGATGGGATAGCTAGGGTTAGTAAGGAGTGGAAAACTACTGGGTCCGGAGGGGTTGCATACTTTGGGTGATCTGTTATCATGCAGGAATGGAGGGGGGAGGGTTCCATGCTGCCCTTGCTTTCCGTCACATCGCGAGATCTTCCGTCCGCCTGTCCCTATCTACCACACTTACGTACCAGTCCCTGTCCCTATCTCCCCGCAGACTCACACCATCTGTTTGTACAGTCACATTTCCTCTTCTTCCTTTCCTGGGGGTCCCCCGTTTGCGGGACATCCCCCCTGGAGCGGGGTGTCTGCCCTTGCTGCAGTCCCAGCCCTCAGGCCGGGCTCAGCCAATCCGAGGGCGCGGCGCTGATGACTCCCCAGTTCCCAGCCAGACCCTCAGCGCCCAACGCTCCCCACCTGGACCCCACCTGCGCCCCCGCCTTTGCCCCCAGCGCCCCCCGCGAGGGGAATTTGGGGAGGTGGGAGGGGCGGAACGCCCAGGCCGGGCCCCCCCGCGCTGTCCTGGCAGGAGCGGCTGCAGTGGGGGCCGAGTGTGAGCGGAAGCGGCTGAGAGCCCAGCGCTGCCCCAGCCCGACCTGTGCCAGCTCCATCCCTGCTCCTCCTGTAGGATTCGACAGCTCTGTGGGGGACGAGGGAGGCAGGGGTGAATGCTGGGCCTGAGGGGAGGAGGGGAAGGGATGTCGGAGCAGGGTTGAAGAACAAAATCGCCAAACGATGCTCGGGGGTGGAGAAGGTGGGATTGTGCATGAGAAGGAGGAATAGCAGGAGCAAGAGAACTGTTAGGTAGAGTAGGGATACAGGAGGAGGAGGAGGAGGAGGAGGTGCAGGAAGAGAAGCCATCACAAGGTTCCAGCACTCTCTGTATCTGTGGCCTCCCCCAAGCCCCAGGAGCATTACCCTCCCACATCCAGCAGGGGAGGGGGATCTATGATTTTCAGAGGGGTGGGTGTATCTTGGTGTTTCTGAGATTTATTGGGGTAAATGTTGTTGCTGTGCTTTTTTTTTGTGCAGGCTTAATCTTTCTATTTTGGAGATAGTTTTGGGTGACTCTTGATGTTTTGGGTGTATTTCTTGATTGTTTGAGGGACTTTTGGGCAGAATGTTGGTGTTTTGGAGGTTTTATGGACACTAGATTTCCAGTGACGTCCTGGGATGGAGTTGGGCAGAAATAACTCGCAACCCAAGTTGCTGAGACCTTGCTTTTCCCTCCCAAACCAGGATTTGTCATTCCCAAGGCGTGGCCGGATGGAGGAGGAGGAAGAAAAGTCCTGGAGATCCCACATGAGGAGGGGCTGCAAACCCAGACCAGGGAGCTGCAAGGAGGAAAGACCCTCCCTGAGCAGGGAAGGTGGCCAGAGATCCAGGCAGAGCTCAGAGCTGGTGGAGAAGCCTCAGGGTGGGGAGAAGCCCCACAAGTGCCTGGAACGTGGGAAAAGCTTCAGGTGGAGGTCGAGCATAAACAGGCACCAGGTGAGCCACACTGGAGAACGGCCCTATGAGTGTGGGGAATGTGGGAAGAGCTTTAGACGCACCTCTGAGCTGATCAAGCACCTGAGAATCCACACTGGGGAAAAGCCCTATGAATGCTTGGAATGTGGGAAGAGCTTCAGCGAGAGCTCCAGCCTGATCCGTCACCAGAGGATCCACACTGGGGAACGGCCCCATGAGTGTGGGGAATGCATGAATAGCCTCCATTGGAGCTCTCACCTGAGGAGACATCAACTCATCCACACTGGGGAGAGGCCCTACGAATGTCCTGAGTGTGGGAAGAGGTTTCAGAGAAGCTACGATCTCCTCGTGCATCAGCGGGTTCACACAGAGGAAAGGCCCTTCCGCTGCCCCAACTGCGGGAAGGGCTTCAAACGCATCTCCAACCTCATCCGGCACTGGTGCATCCACAGCGGAGAGAGGCCCTATGAGTGTCCCCAGTGTGGGAAGAGATTCTCCCAGAACTCAACCTTGACCAAACACCAATGGAGGCACCACTAAGGGAAGCCCTGTGAGTGCCCTGAGTGCAAGAAGAGCTTTGTGCACTGCTCCAGCTCCATCCCCCATGGGAGGATCCGCGTTGGACGATCCCCAGTGACCCCGTTGGGCAGAGTCCTGGTGACCCCCATTCTGGGTGATCCCCACTGTGTGTAGGGAAGGTGTTGGAGAGATTTCTTTCCCTTGTCCTTGTGCTGCTGTGATTTGCTTGGGAATAAATTCCCTGCCTGTGCCCAGGCTGGGTCTCTGTTGCCCCTGATGGTACCTGGGGTGGGACCTCAGTAGGGACCAGTCACTCCCAGTCACACCCAGTGTGATCCCATTGTGGGCTCAGACTCTCCCTGGATGGTCTAAGTCACTTCCCATTTGAAGCCGGTGACTCCCAGTCCCTCTCTGTAGGATGCCATTTGCTCCCCACATGGTCCCAGTTGCTCCCAGTTACCCAGGATGGTTCCACTCACTCCTAGTATGATTCCAGTAGGATCCCAGTTATTCTCAGATACTGACAGAATAATTCCAGTACCTTCCTGTATGATCCCTGTCAATCCCTGTCTCTCCCAGTATATTCCAGTCACCTCGAACAAGCTCCCAGTCACTCCCAGGATGTTCCCAGTCTCTTGCAGTGCATCCCCGTTGCCCTCAATGCAGTATGTCACGATCCACTAACAGAGGAGCGGGGTTGTGATGGTTCGTTACTTTGAATCTCAGAGTGCAAAAGAAAACAGGGACAAGTATTTTTGCTTTAATCAAAATCAAAAGCACTTTAGTGAGTGCCAATAGCACGGTTATGCGATAGGAGAGAGAGAGAGAGATGCAGGGTTGAGAGAGGGGAGGAAACAAACGGGTTAATAGCTACCATGGCACGACGGAGTCCTCTTGGCCGGCTCCAATGGATTCCGTCTCGTCTGTAGGGAGTACTCGCAGGGGTACCTTTTGAGAGTCTCTTTATAGTCTTTTCAAAAGCAAAGGGCAGGTAACCAAGAGATGAGGCAATCCCTCCAGAGACGAGGGGTAAATGGCCAGCAGGTGGGGGAGTAGGGCCCATTGTTTTAGGGTACAGGTGCAAGTGTACAAAACATATAGTCCTTGTGCAGTCCTTTCCGCCCCATTAGCCGAGCGGCACGGCTCCACAGGCATGTGTCAGCACAGCTCTGCAGCACAGCTCTGCAGCACACCTGGGTGTCTGGCAGGCACCCCACCAGGATCTGGCTGGACTTCATTGTGCAAAAGTCCTTTTCCCCTCTTAAGGTCTCTGGGTTTTCAGCCTCTGCTTCTGTAGATGGTCGTGAGGCAGATGAGGAATTTCCATCCAGACTCTTACACCACTCCATGGCTCACGTTCGATCGTCGTCAGGAACCTGTAGTGTTGTCATGATGTCTTTCGGAGTCTGTAGTGCTCTCTCGATGTCTTCAGGACTCCGTAGCGTTGTCACGATGTCTTCAGGACTCATCAGTGTGGGTAGCATAACCCCGGAAAACAGAGACAAAAGAGAAAGAGAGAAGGGAAAAGAAAAGGAAAAGAACAAAAGGATAAGTAGTTTTAATCACATAAAATTTTGTTTAAATTTCAACAGGGCAACAATTGCCTTATTATAGTAAGATTACATTCATAATTATTTGAATAAAAACAGTTTAATTTCTTATTATAGCTTAAAATAATATTAATAATTGATTGAATCATTATACTTTAGGATTGCATTAATGCATTGTTACACCTTAAAATTACACTAATTAATTGAATCACAAAACAATAAAAATACCTTAAAATTTCAATAATAATTGATTAAATTACAATGGGCAGTAAAGTATTTATCTAATTTCTTACTATACCTTAGCTCGCCTTGCATCAATAATGTCAGGGGTGTCCACAGAGAATGAAACATCAACCAGATTATGCATATTCATTATAGATGTCAAATGTGTTATTCGTTTCATCATTCTCCAATTCATGATATAAAAAATTGCCAACAAGACAAAACCAATCAAAACTAAAATCAAGAGAACAATGATGGGATGACACAATTTATTCAGGACCCCTGTGGCAGTAGGTGACCAACCAAAAAGGGTATCCCACCACCTGTGTTCGGCATCTTTCCTTACCCTTTCCAGAGCACGATGTATTTCCTTTACATTGTGATGAACAGTTACCAAGGTTTTCTGTCCGTTCTTCTTGATCTTTTCCAAAATTTAAATTAAATCTTGATGAAGCAACAATTGCTTTACCAAGGTAGGGTTCATCCCAATGGGAGTAGGTACAATTTGGTGCATAAAGTTACAAAACACAAAAATTTGAATGATTTTTATTATCCATTACTAAATTTTCTATAACTACACTGTCACAAGCAGTTCTCAAGCATGCACATCCATTGCCTATATACACAAGCGCTGTTTCAGGATTCTCTTTAGGATGAATTTCAAAATGACAGATATTCTGTTCTGTGTCTAAGCAAATGTCCTGAGCTCTGATTGCATTACTTTCACAGATGATCCCTAGTTGTTCCCGGACAATACAAGTTTCTAAATCAACAGTTTGCCATTTCTTATCAATTTGATGGGCCCATTGCTTATGCTCAAAAGGATAGAGAATAGTTCCATCATGATTCAGCCCTAACATAATGATAGGGAATATTGAATGCACTGAAGCATTACATATGGTTAAAATTCACTAAGTTAATATGTTTGATAACAATCCCTGGTGGGTTAATGACGACTGCAGCGGTTGTTGTAATTTGGTTAAATCTCTAATTGTGACAGCCAATTTATTCGTTAGTGCTTCTGAATCAATGCTATTCAAGATTCCCAATCCTGTTCCCACAGCACCGGTTATGTCTCTTTGGGTTAAAAGGTGAACAAGCTGGCTGAATTTCTGAGACATTGTTTTGCTTTAGCAATTTAACTTGTTTAAGAGACCATACCTGGTTAAACTATATTTGTTGTTGGCTGATTTTCCTGATTTTATATGGTCCAATTTCAAAAATTCTTAGGCTTAGCATAACCGGTGGTGGGATGGTAGGTATTACAACATCAAGTTTCCCCCAGAATCTTGTACTGTTTTTACCATACATGACTTTATGGGAAGATTGTACAATAGTTAAGTTTAGCCAACAATCCTGAATTTCAACTTTACAAAATGAAACACAACCGTGAAATCCAATGCTATGACTGGGTACAGACTCAGTAAAAGATTCAGCATTTAATTTACATCATATTATAACATCATCACCTCGGGTTACCATAAAAGGAGGGAAAACATTACTCTGGTCCAACACAGGGTGGGTATCAACACCATGGTATGTGACTATTACATTCAGTATGGGCTTTGCTACCACCTTTATTTTGAATCTGTGAATTAAACCTTTTAAACCTGACTGATCTGCTGAATTATTTTTGCCAATTACATGTTACATAAGTTGATTTGGTTAACGTAAAATTATGCCAGCAGTCAGTTGGTTCGTCTTTACAAAGCTTTGTAATTTCAACATTGGTGGTACTGCGGTCTAAGGTGTAGTTACCGACATTCTTCTGACAGCAACACATTATGTAGGGGGGTTGTTTGTCACATTTCCGCTCTGTTGTGGGGCATAGTTCTGCTGTAATATTGGGGTTTAATTTACTTGTCACATCTGCTTCTAGAAAATTTCCAGCGATTGCAATGGTGGAAGCTTTTTCATGAAGGGATCCTTCCACTTTTCTGCATCCTACCTTTATTTGTTCACCAATTGTTCCATTTAGGACTCTAGCCCAATCCTTCCAGTCCCACTCCCATTCATCTTGACCGTATACCTTAGAGTCATGCAGTATTACAGTCAGGAGACTCGGGCGACGACCTCTGGGATATTGTCCTTGAGCACTAGGATGCCTGAGGGTAGCTTTGGACCACGGCCACTCAACTGGGTATTGGCCATGGTATTGTGGTAGGATGCAGAAAAGCAACACTAGCCTTATCATGGCTTATCTGGTTTTCATGTCCCTTGGAGTTCTCCTGTGAAAAGTAAACACGACAGAGCCTGCCACCAAGAGGCAGAAAAGGTTAAAATGATGGGGTTATCCATCATGTATTTATCTGATGCTCTTTCCCTAGGGCATCAGAGGCTGTCCATGCATATTTGTTCAGAGGGATTTTTAGCACTACTGGTACTTCACCTACAGTAGGGAGGTCCACTAAAACAGGTTGTCCAGGATAGTGTGCTGGATTTGTTGAATCATCTGGTCCCTGTAGTGAAGGAATTATGCTTGGGGCTGTCAGACAAAAGGCAGTGATTTTGGGACACCCGTTTACCCCCCATCTATCATTCACACCTTTTACAGCTTCCCATAGTCAAACATCCCAATTTCCCTCCTGTGGTCTCAGAAATCATTTCAAAGGACCCTTGGTCCTTTCTACAATCCTGTTAGCTTGAGGATAATAAGGGGTGTGAAAAGTCCATTTAATCCCTTCACCTTTGCCCAATCTTGTACAACTCTGGAGGTGAAATGAGACCCATTACCTGATTGAATTTCTTGTGGTTTTGGGAAAGTTCTAAACCATCCCTGCAAAGCTTTAACAGTGTTTTCTCCTGTAACTCTTCTAAAGGCATCAGCTTGGACTAGCCCAGGTATAATCTCTACTCCCACCAACACAAAGTGTTTACCTCCTGACCTCTTAAAGGGGCCGATGTAATCTACCTGCCACGCGTCCCATAAACCTTTACCCTCTCTTAAATGCAGAGGGTCATCTTCCAAAGGGTGTCTTTCCAGCTGTCTGTGACACTGTTCACAGGCTGATGTGCATGTTTTACACATCTCTCTGGTAACAGGCCAACCGCAAGCAAGAGCTTCTTTGTACAAATCTTTTACACCTGTGTGTTTTCTTTTTATATGCAGCCATTCTAATAAGCGCTCCCAATCCTCTGTAATTTGATCCTTTTTCACAGTACTCAGTCTTGCTAACTCATCGGCTTTATTGTTCCACTCTCCTGCTGGATTCCCATCTATCTGATGGGAGGCTACCCATCCCACAGCAAAATTCCCTTGACTTGCAATACTTAGAATTTCCTGCCACTTTTCCTTTTGCCACACGGGAATTCTGTTGACATTCCAATCATTTTGCTGCCAGTAAGAAAACCACTCAGTACATCCCTTAAACACAGCATAGGAATCAGTGTAAATACAGATGGGAGAAGTATTCTGTGCCTCACATTGGAAAACACTCCAAACAGCTATCACCTCGCCAACTTGGGCACTGCCCTCCCCTCCTGTGATGATTTGTTCACTGGAGGAAGTGTGGAGGGCTACAGCCTTGTATCTCCACATTTTTCCCTCACGTTTAGGGGAAGCATAGGTGAACCAAGAGTTGGCCAACTGCTCAGGGGAGAAAGGAGGGGCTACTTTAATAGCTGAGACAGGTTTGTTTTGGCTGCTTCTCAAGCTTTCTTGTATTGCCAGGTTTTTTACAGTTCCTTCAGTTATTGAGAAAGTGTTACAATAGTGTTCAATTTGAGCATCCCACTTTCTAACTGAGGCCGTCTGGGCCACCCCGTCAGGTGGGGGGGTCCCGGTAGAAACTGCTTTAATAACTTTGAAAGGGCCTCTCAAAACAATTGGTTGTTGTCGTATAATTTTCTCCACTTCTATGAGGGCTAAGCTAACCACAAACAGCTCCTTTTCCCATGTAATATATCTTTTTTCAGCATCTCTGAATCCACAGGAATAAAAACCAACAGGCCTTGTCAGGCCCTCAGGGCCCTGCTGCCAGATGTGAACTGACAACCCTGAGGAAGCAAGTTTCCCTGAGGAAGTTTCCCATTCTACTTGGAAAGAATCTGTAGGGTGAATAGGGCTCAGGGCTTGGTGAGCTGTTGCTTCAAAAATCAACAATTGCAATGCTGCTTCTTGAGAAGCATCCCATTCCCATTTTACCCCTTTTCTCAGCAAGTTATAAAGAGGTCTGGCAATTATGGAAAAATCTGGAATGTGTTTCCTCCAGAACACCAATAATTGGAGATCTTTCCTGGATTCAGGCATTTTAATCTGATCTAAAAAGGTTAGGGTATCAGGTGGGTTACATGTCATACCTCCCTTCCACCAAATTCCCAAAAACCAGTTTACCTGGTTTTGAGGACAAAGCTGTTTTGGGTCTTTGCCTGGACTTTGAAGGAAAGGCTGCTTTGGCTCACTTCCCAGGCTCTGAGGGAGGGGTTGCTTGGGCTCACTGCCCGGACTTTGAGGGAGGGGGGGTCCACTGGGTTTTCTATTGTCTGGGTCTTTGCTATAGGGAACCCCAATGTACCTGCTACCCAGCGTTATCTGATTTCTCTTCTGGAGTTTTTACAGGTCCACATTTTCTACTGTAATAATCAGATTTTCTGCAACCTTACTCCATGTCCAAACTTCGCAATCACCAGCAGGTGAATTCAAGTGTGAACCCGACGGTTGAGAGGGTGTAGAATTTGGGGCATTCCTGGGATCAGTAGATCCAGTATGGTCTGTTGGGTTTTCAAGGAATCTTTCCAGCTTCTCTACGGGGCCTACAGCGGCGATAGTTTTCTGTAAGACAATTGCTGTGGGTTTGAGTGATTCTGGGAGACCCCGAATTAAAGGGGTCATCATTTCAGGTTTTACAGGCAGTTGCATAGGGGATTCATATCCAGGAATCAACTTCCTTTCATGTATCATTTGCAGACAAGCGGCTTTGTGGATGCTTTCTAGAAGTTGATCAGGGGTACTAACAATAGATAAAGGGTCTCCCCTTTCTGGAGGGTTGAGTCCCCCAGCCCAGTAGGCTGCACGTTGAATCAGGGACCATGTCTAACGTCTGTCTCCAGTTGTTAAGCAAACTCCATGTCCCCAGTATCCACTGACTTCCTGTTCAGTTAAATGAATTTGGTCTCCTCTGGTGAGTGACACTCAGAAGACATATTCTGTTTCAGATTTGTGGGGAAGCCACCCATATTCTTTTTTGAACTTAGCTAGTTCAGCAGCAGTAAATGGAATTTGTTTAGTGGTGATATGTGGATCATAATCTTCATCATTGAGATAGTTGTATTTTGTCTTAATCAAAGGTCTTATATGAGGACAGCAGTGTTCCCCACAATTTTTTACTTGCTTGAATTCTTTGTGGGGGTAAAGTGATTCCTTTTCCTCTGTCTTGTGGTGAGGCAGTGTTCTTTGGATTCTTAAGGTGTTTCTCTCTCAAAGCATCTTGTACAAGAGAATATAATTCTATTTTTCCTCTAATTGTTTCTGCAAGATTTCCACTAGGTTTTGGAGAGAGTCTATTATTGCTTCTTGTTCACTGCACCACTTAAAGCAGTGATCTATAGGTGATGGAAGGCATGCTCCTAGGACAGAGCAAATTACAGCTTTATCTCGGCCAAGTTTGAATTTTGACCCATGTTGTAAAGACTAAATTCTATCAATCACATTTTCTAAATTGAACCGGTTGTTTTGTGCCCACTCTTCCCCTCCTGGAGAGGGTCTGGCATTGTGTTTTGCTAACAAGGCATAAAATGCAGCTGTGTCTTTTGTTCTAGTGTTTGAGGTCATGTTTTTGAAGGGATAGAGAAAACCACTTCAGGGAGGTAAAAACTTAGTTGCATCCACAACCCAGAGAACTGGGCTATGTCTCCCTTCGCTCCCCTAAAGCGGGTGACGAGACCAAAAATCTACTTGGAGGCCCTCCTTAAGTCACTAACAGTTGTCTCTTCGTTACACCAAGTAAACTCCTTACACACCCCTCTTTTAAAAAGGAAACAACGCTCCCCTTTTTGCACCAAGAGATTCTTTTGTGAAATTCTGAAGACAGAGCCCTCAACAGAGCATAGGGGTGCTCTTTCACCAGAGCATAGGTATGTGCAGTTTGCAAGAAATTCAAGATATCCCCCTTGCTTTCTAGACACTGCTCAACATTTCGGAGTGTCAGGCTAGATGCCGCTGGAGCAAAACGGCCTTCTCCTATTACAGACTACACAAAAACCTTGCAACCCCTTCTGCCTCAGAATCCTGTCCGTGACGCCAATTGATGTCACGATCTGCTAACACAAGCGGGAGTCGTGATGGTTCGTTGCCCGAATCTCAGAGTGCAAAAGAAACAGGGACAAGTGTTTTTGTTTCAATCAAAATCAAAAGCACCTTTATTGAGTGCCAACAACACGATTATGTGATAGGGGAGAGAAGAAATACAGGGTTGAGAGAGAGAGAGAGAAAGGGGGAGTTATAGCTACCACAGCACGACGAAGTCCTTGGGGTCCGGAGCCGATCGATTCAGTATCATCCGTGGGGAGATCTTGTAGGGGTCTTTTTTGACAGTCTTTTTATAGTCTTTTCTAAAGTGAGGGGCAGCTGACCAAGAGATGAAGCAATCCTTCCAGAGGCGAGGGGCAAATGGCCAGGAGGTGGGGGAGTAAGGCCCATTGTTTTGGGGAACAGGTGCAGGTGCACAAAGCAGATCGTTCCTGCGCAGTCCTTTTCGCCCTGGTAGCAAGAGCGACACAGACTCACAGGAATGTGCACACCTCTGCACCTGGCAGGCATCCCACCAGGATCTGGCTGGACTTCTTTGTGCAAAAGTCCTCTTTCCCCTTTGGGGTCTTTGGGTTTTCAGTCTCTGTTTCTGTAGATGGTCATGAGGCAAGTGAGGGATTTCTGCACAGTCTCTAACAGGAGGGACCCCTGGGATCCCAAAATACAGAACAACAGTAGAAGGGATGCTTGGGACACACAAAAGCCCCTGGATCCTCCCTCACTTGGACCCCGGAGAATGGGGAATCCCTGGAGCCACCAGACCCCTATCATCTCAGGGAAGGGAAACCTCTGGATCCCCAAAGTGAAGAGTCCAGAGATGGGGAACACCTGGTATGGTTTTCTTGGGCTGTAACTTGATATTTTGGAGAACTGCATGGACACAAGACACTTGCTGAGTTCTAGAGATGGACTTGGACAGGAGAAACATCCAGTCCAAGCTGCTCCCACCTTGCTTTCTCCTAAAACCAGGATTTGTCATTCCCAAGCCGTGGCCAGATGGAGGAGGAGAAAAAGCCTTGGAGATCCCGCACAAGGAGGGGCTGCAAACCCAGCCCAGGGAGCTGCGAGGAGGAATGAACCTCCCTTTGCCAGGAAGGCGGCCGGAGATCCAGGCAGAACTCAGAGCTGGTGGAGAACCCTCAGGGTGAGGAGAAGCCTCAGGGTGAGGAGAAGTCGAACAAGTGTTTGGAATGTGGGAAGGGATTCAGGTGGAGGTTTGAGCTGAGGGAACACCAGAGGATCCACACTGGAGAAAAGCCCCATGAGGGTAGGGAATATGGGAAGAGCTTCAGTGGGACCTCAATCACCACAAGATCCACACTGGGGAATGGCCCTAAGAGTACTTGGAAGGTTAGAAGAACCTCAGGTGGAATTTGGAGATCCTCAACCACCAGCACATCCACAGCAGGGAGAGGCCCTATGAGTGTCCCCAGTGTGGGAAGAGATTCTCCCAGAGCTCAGCCTTGACCAAACACCAAAGGAGGCACCAGTAAGGGAAGCCCTGTGAGTGCCCTGAGTGCAGGAAGAGCTTTGTGCGCTGCTCCAGCTCCATCCCCCATGGGAGGATCCGCGTTGGACGATCCCCAGTGACCCCCGTTGGGCAGAGCCCTGGTGACCCCCATTCTGGGTGATACCTGTTGTGTGTGGGGAAGGTGTTGGAGAGATTTCTTTCCCTTGTCCTTGTGCTGCTGTGATTTGGTTGGGAATAAATTCCCTCCCTGTGCCCAGGCTGGGTCTGTTGTGGCCGTGCCGGTGTTTGCTGAGGGATCTCTCCCGGTCCTTGTCCCCAACCGGGAACCCTCGGTTCCATTTTGTGTCCCGTGTGTGGCTGCAGGGGGCAGGGACAGAGTGGCTTTTGTGGGTGCCTGGCATCGGGTCAGCGTCACCGCATGTCGTGGGCACCCCTGAGATCCCGCGTGCCTGGGGACACATTTCTGGGCACAGCCGAGCTCCCACCTGCCCAGCACCCCAAGGTTCCCCCTCTCCAAAAATCCCCCACCCAACGCCAGGGCTGCAGCGTCCCAGAAACCCCTCACCCAATGAAGAAACAGCCGGAACGCGCTGCAGCCAATCCGAGCGCGCGGCGCTGCTGACCCCGCACTGGTCCGGACCGGTGCTCCCAGTGTAACGTGGCCGCTTTGGGGCTGGCGGCACCTGCCCGTCGCTGGCCATGGGGCGTGTGGCGGCAGCTGGAGCCGTACTGGTGGCACTGGTGGTGCTGGGAGCCCCCTGGCTGCGGGCGCGGAGCTCTCGGGTGAGCGGGGGGGCAGGACGCGGTGGGACGGGGGGTTGGAGGGGGAAAAGGGGACGGTGGGACACCTAAATTGAGTGAGAGGAGGGGACCACCCAAAGGAAGAGCGGGAGGGGCTGAGGATTAGAGGAAGGTGAGGAATGGGTGGGAGAGGGTGGGAAAGTGGGGATAAAGGGGAGGGTGGGACCCCAACACTGAGAGGGAGGGGACTTGGGCTTAGGGGACTGGGGAGAAAACTGTGGTAAAGGGGAAAAGCGGGGAATAGGACCACAAAGGTGAACTGGGGAGTGTCTGGAGGTGGGAGGGGAGAGGATGTGGAAGGGGAAATGGGGAGAAAGGTGGAAAAGAGGAAGTGGGAGAGCGGGCAGGAGGGTCCCGTGGTGGCCGTGGGGCACAGGAGGTGCAGAGTGGGGATCCGGGGTGGCCCCCGGAGCTCTGGGCTTGCTGGGGGGTGCTGGAGGCTGTTGTGGGGGCACCCCCTGACCTGTGTCATGAACACTCAGGGGTCTTCCAGTTTCTGGTAAAGCACGAGGGTCACTTCATTAACGGCACGGAGAAGGTGAGGTACGTGCAGAGGCACATCCACAACCGGGAGCAGCTCGTGCACTTTGACAGCGATGTGGGTTTTTGTGGGGGACACCCCCTATGGGGTGAAACAGGCGCGGTGCTGGAACAACAAACCGGGAACACTGGAGTACGTGCGGACTTTGGTGGACGATTACTGCCGGCCCAACTATGTGCTTGATGCCCCGTTCAGCGTGGAGCGCTGCGATGAGCATAGATCAGAGCGTGTCCCCTCGGGTCCTGCCCTGGCAGTGACCCTGGAGGCTCTCAAAACCTCCCTGGGAATCGCCCCCGAGCCCTCAGCCCTCCTTGTGCCCATCCCCGAGGACTCCTGCCCCCCTCAGTTGCTCCCAGTCCATCCCAGTGGCTCTCCGCATGTCCAGCTCAACCAGGCGTGGAGCTGACGTCTCTCAGCCAATCACAGCGCGTGTCTTTGATGACTCCTCTGTTGCCGGGCAGACCCGCAGCGCCCCGTGCCCCGCGCCGGACTCGGCCTCCCAGTGCCGCGCGCTTCATTCCCAGTCCCTCCCAGTGCCACACCAGGCCCTCCCAGTGTCCCTACAATCTTTCCCAGTGCCACAAAAGTCTCTCCCAGTGCCCCCCAGTCCCTACCGCTCTCTCTTTGTCCATTCCCTGTCCACTCCAATCCTTTTCAAGTCCTTCTAAGTCCACTCCCAGACCTCCGATCTCTCCCAGTACCACTCCAGTTCCTCCCAGTAC
>JAVTVJ010000549.1:0-36346 GCA_034509425.1 Eopsaltria australis
TAGAGAAGATTTGAACCCCTCAAAGATTGGCGGGATAGGCCCAAAGAGCTGGGTGAAGGGTTGTGAGAACATTTCTTTTGGTGTCATTTCCTCGCAGTAGGTACCATTATTAAAGTAACCCTGAAAGCATGTCATTAATGTGTGGTAGCTCGGAATCCACATGCCTGCCTTCCAGAGGAAGTTGAAAATCCATGAATTCCTCACCTTATCGACCCATGACACAAACTGTACAACAGCCACCGTAGCCTTAGTTATAGGGCCCATGTTTAGATACGGGGCTGCAAATGGGAGAGAAACAGCTGTGACCACTTGCCATACGAACCGGAATAAGCTAGACCACATGGTGCAACCTAATGAGGTTCCTATATCCAGCACACAAAGAACTGCGTTACTCAAGAACTGTTATCCTTTTTCCTCTTGATGCCCTCGTGCCCCACTGTTGGGCGCCAAAATCTGTCCCGGTTTGAAGGACAGGTGTCTGTTAAGGAAGGCAGGAGCCTCCCTTGGAATGGGAAACTGTAACCCCTCTCCCTCCGAATTATTATAAATTTGAAATTAAGAGGCTCTCAGGCAAAGATATGGAAATAGGAATAACAGTTCTTTACTAATATCTAAAACAAAGATGACAAATAACAACAAATATAACGTTAACCAACAATCAGAACCAGAAACCCAGTGGCAGCCTGCTCGGCTTCCAGGCACTTTTTCCTTTTGGTGCAGTTCCAGTCACAGCCTGCAGGGGCGCTCTGGGGGTGGTGATTCCCCAGTGGCTGCAGGGGGCGCTCCGGCGTGAGCTCAGGTAGCACACGGCAAATGGCGGCTGCCCGAGGCAGGGAAAGATGGAGGAGAGCCCTTGCTCCACAGACCCTTGGGGGGGCAGCTGGTGTCGGTGCCACAGCAGGATCCCCGGACACAGGGAGCTGGGACGGCAAGAGGTCTCGACGTGCAGGGAGGAAACCCCGCCACAATGTAGCGAGGAAACTTGGAGCGGCGAGGAGGAGCGGGGGGAGAGGCAGGCTGGTGGCAGGCAGCTCCCGATGGGCAGAGAGGAAAAAGACTCACAGCAGACAGACCGGCAGCTCTGCGCTGGCTTCTCAGGGGGCCGTGGGTTCCGCAGAGAGCAGCTCCGACCGTTTAGCTCCGAGGGTCCCGAGCAAGAGGGCGCGACCTCCCCCCTGCCCTTGCTTTTCAGTCTCTCCAAATCTCGCGTTGTCAAGCCCGGCTTCCATGAGGGGCAATTCTACCCCACCCTGCCAAGGAGAAAGGCTCTAGCCTTGTGCTTTGTTTCTCTTAAGTACCCAGTCATTTGTGTCTTAGCAACCCATGGGAGAAAAATTCCTGAGGAAAAGAACTAAATCCAACCTTCAACGTAGGAAAACCAAAGTAAATCATGTATGTTGAGACAAGAACAGTTTAATAACAAAAAATAAAATAAAATACAATAATAATTGTAAATAATAATAATAATTATAAAATAAACTTCCACTCCTGCAGTAGGGTTTGCTCTGGCAAGTTATGTAGTTCTGTTCAGGCAGAATAATGATATCTTTCAGTGCTCTCTGGGAGGCCCAGCTGACCAGGTGAGAAAATATTGGCGTTTTTTTTCTATTTTCAATGTTTTCCCCTCTGTATTAACAATCTGAAATTGCTGTTTTACAGCAAGTGTATTGTTGGGTTTTCAACTGACACCAGTCACTATCCCCTGAGATTTCATTTGAAATCAACGTTATACAGTGGAATTCCCTTTTATTCTGACACAAGGTGGATTTGAATCAAGATTTACTAAACTATGCTAAACTTCTGAGGTTTTTTAACCTTTTTTAAATTAAAAAACACCCATAAAATATTAAGATTAACTTTTAGCTTTTCTTTGAGATGGGTGCCAGTAATCTGTGCATTTCAGCACATAACATTGCCAGAGGTATTAAAAGGAAAGTCTTTGTAAAGTGTTTAGTGACTCATCTCCCAGTGGTGTTGTAATAATTAATTAGCTAATGCCAGTACAGCATTATATAAATGCTATGTACTATTGTTGACAGATTAAGGTTATGAGTGCCAAGTGGCAACATGAGCTTTTTTTATTGAGAGTTGTCTCTCACTCTCGAAGCAGAGGAGACTCCTCTCATGAATGACATGGTGAATCACTCCTCCTGACTTTTCAGCATTTCTCTCTCACAGAATTACTGAAGATGACACGAGTCATACTGGTGGGTTTTGCGACAGCAGTCCAGGAAGGAACTGCAATAAGCTACAAGTCAATCAGGTAGAAGTTTCCTCTACTGTTAACTGAATCATAGAGCAATATCCCACAGACAGAACTTTCAAGTCCCATTTGTCTGCAGCTCAGCAACCATGCACTATGTAATCTAGGATCAATAAACCAAAAGCACAACACTCCTTTTTGCTGTACCAGTAATTTAGAAACCTATGCATTTACAGTTCCAGCTGCCAGAAGGAGTCCATGAAAGCAGCTGTAAATGTATATTCAGCTCATTTTTCAGTAACACAAACAGTGATCATCAGTCTTAAATGACAAGTTTTAGCCATGACTACTTAACTACTCTGGTGCAAGTAGCTGCTTTCCTGTGTGTTTATATCTTTATATTCTAGAATGTATGTGCCAAAGCTGATTTTCTTCAATTTACATTATTTTAGCAAATAAAATCAGGAGAAGTGATTAATTGGTTAGTGAGGCAATTAAAGAAGTTAAAATCTGGAAAAAGAAGTATAAAAAGTCATGTGCACATGAGTTATAAGCAATCTAGCATACACAATGTGCTAAAACATAATTATTTGAAAATTTCCGGATTTTCAGTGGGAAATGAAACTGAGTATCATGTAGAATTCAAACATGGCAAACTCTATTCCCCTTCATCATAGGTTACTCCCTCTTTCATCCCTTTCTAAATGTCTTAATTTTACATATTTTCCATGCCTCTATCTAAAGTTGTCCTTTTACCAAACACTGAAAAACAATAGCATATGAGGCACATCAGCATATCTCACAATAAAAGAACAATCAGGTTTTCATTTTTTGCCTGAGGAGACCCTTGTGAAAAAGTAATGCATTAACAAAACCATTGCTTAAAATTTCATTTGACAAAAATTTTCACCATGTTTTACTTCTGCTTGTTCCCTGTCACAACGAAACAAAACAAAACCAAAAACAAAAAAACAGAGCTTGTTGGTCTAAGTGAAAGAAAACACAGATCAGACTAAATTTAGTTTGACAAAATAAAAGTGCGGATCAGACCCTACCCCTATGATTACCACCTAATAGGCTGTTCAAAAAGGGCAATTCAGACAAGAAAATTGCATTAAAAGTACATACATAATAAATGCTTGTCTAGAAACAGGATGTTAGGGCATCATCTGTGATGAATAAAGTTTCTGACCAGAAAAGAAGTCAGTCATTGCAAAAATCTTGACATTTTTCTGATAATTTCAGCATCAGGGCTGATCCAAATATTAATAAAAATTTATGAAAAATAGATAAATTGGTGCTTTCCTTTGAAGAATTTTTCTGAAGGTAATAAATTTCATCGTTTGCCAAAAAATCCAATTTAACATTTCTTGGGTTTGTCTTGCATTCCTGCTTTCTCATTATGCTAGAATAAAAACCCCTCCAGTAACCACTATTTTCTCCCTACTTGCAGTACTTACACTCTGTAATTAAATACTCTGTCATCTTGTTTTAATAAGCCGAACTCTGCATCTTTATGGTCTTTCCATTTTCTTCAGTCTTTGAATTGTTTCTGAGACTCCTCTTTATGCCCTGCCCTGTGCAGCACAATCCATACAATACAGAGGAGGAAGTTTTCCCCTGACTGTACTAATATTTTACATAAAAGTGATTTATTTTACTACACAGTCCATGTTGTTTTGTATGACTGTCCCACCCTCTTCCTTAATTGTCATGCTGCCCCCCTTTTATCATTCCCAGCAGAAGAAGCATTGCATGGGGTTCTGTGCAATGTGTTTCTGTTTCTACAAAGCTTCAGGAAAAGCATCTCCAGTGAGATGTAGTGAGAGCAATTCCCTCTGGTGATTGTTTTGGTGGGCTGCAGTTAGCTAGTTCTTAACCTCTGTAATGCAGTATGCTTGATTTACCTTGTATAGAATTATTTTTTTAAATGAGAAAGCTGGGTAGTACTAACTCAAGTGTCCAGAATACATCAAAGCAGACTATGAGTTTGGTAAATAACTGAATTTTCATGGTAGTAATCTCCTCAGTGATGAAAAGCGTAGTTGTTTGACCATTTTCTATAAAATAACATGGAGTTGTACTGATTATACTTGTATTTTTCAATCAGTGAAGTACCAGCTTTCCTATCATAGTGCCTGGGAATGAGGACATGCATAGTTCTCCATATATCTTGGGGTCATCTTACTTGACTTTTGAAAAACTGTTACAATATTAGCACTCAGAATTCTTGCTTGTTCCTAATACACCAAAATTTAAAATCTAGTAATCAGATCAGGGATTACCTCCACCTCAGGCTAGCAAATGCAAGTTGACTGACCCTATACAGTTGAATTGCCGACCTAGCATCAAATTTGAATAAACAGGGCTAATATACCATGATTCTGTGCCTCTTACCTTTGGTGTGCTTGCTACTTCCAATGTATTTCTGCAGAGTAACCCAGAGAGCTGTGCTCAGGTAATGCAGTGATATAACAATATTCATAATTAAATACTCAGTTCCCCAAACCCAAAAATGGACAAGTACTGTTAGTCCACTGATTACTGGATTAGTTGTGCATGTGAATGAGTGACTGAACATGAAAACACTCAGATTTACATCTTCCTAATATTGTGCTTTTTTTTCCCCAAGAATTTAATACAAAATTTTTCTGCCACAATAGTACCCACTTCTGGAAAATGGTGCCTATTCCCTGACTTCTATTTAATCCCTGTGATCCCTACAATCCTGTGTGGCATTTCCTTGGTGCCAGATTAGCTGCAACACTCTTCACCCTCTTGATCTCCTTCAAAAATTCTCTTTGGGCAAGGTCTCTTGTCCACATTTCTGTTTTAAATCTTGCATTCCTGGGTTGTTATGTAGTTCAATAATTGTGTATCATGATTCCTATCTGCACATGATTCACCTCAATTCATTCAAACAAAGCCTTTTATTCCCATTTTTTCCTGGAATTTGTATGGCACACTGAACATGCTAGAATTAATTTAATTTTATACATGATTTTGTTGAAAGCCAGAATGAGTGTTGCTATATGAGAGATTACTTGTTTGTGTGCAGCACAGTGGCTGCCCACCACTTCTTTAGTTGGAGACTGGAAGTGAGGGCCTCAGTGATACATTACCAGGGGATGCAGGGTGAATGTTTTCAGGATGAGAGGAGGGAAACAATTTGAGGAATACTTCTGTATCACTCAGTTAGTGTGTAGGCTGCTGCCAAATGCTGGTTATTGTCTTCCTTCCTGAAGCACTAGTGAACACTGCAGCAAAATGCTATTTTCAGCTCCTTGACAAGATGATTACAATATAAAGTCATGCTGCATGACCAGCATGCCAGGTGTTCACTATTCTAGCTCTGCTTTTATTACTTTGGGAATGAGAGAATGATGAAGGGAAGGACTGGAGTTACTTACATTTTCCAACAGCAGGTCAGCTTAGGTAGCTGGGCTGTATTTACACAAGGCATTGGCATACTGTGTCTGTCATTTTCTTTGTTTTACAAATAAAAATTAATTGGAACAAAATTAGCCAAAATAAAATGCAGTCTATTAGGAATTTCCAAGGCAAAGTTTGCACTTCTGAGAGATTAAGACAGTGTCAAGTTAGGTAGGCTTTCTGTCACAAATGGATGTGGGAGTTAAATATCAGTCCTTGCCTCCTGCCCAGGCCTTGGCAGTAGGAAGTAACCTTATTGAGGCGGCCAGCACCCTGAAACCCACTTTCATGTATAACTTCTTTTAATGATGACTGATTCTGTCTATTATAGAATGAATCATTTATTAATAGATGGGGAAACTAACAGATATAAGACTTAAAAGCAAACCAATACTACACAGTAATAAAACAAAAAGAAAGACTACTAGTAGTTTAATACACAGTGCACGAGAATGGTGCCTTTTTCAGTTACAGATAGCGAAGAAATACCATAAGCTTAGGATTCAATGTATCATAACATCCAATTTGTTGGTGCAGAACATCGAGATCCTTTCCCTCAATCCCTGGAGAAGTAACCACGAAGCCTGCGTCCAAACTTCGGGGAGAAGCTTCAAACACTTTTAGGGTGTGAGAGACTTCTGCCCCAGTGTTAGCTCGTGTATCTTTTATAGTGTAAAACCATGACTCTTAAGTCAGTGATTTTTCCTTTATCTCTCCTTCCATCAGCTCTGCAGACTAAGATGTTAATTCTTAGCTGAGGCTTGAGCGAGCCCTCTGGCGCCAGACATGACTCCTGCTGGGCCTTCCTGCCCTTGGGTTATCTCTGTATGCACCCATTATCTGTGGCACACAGGAGGAGGAGGTAGTGGGGTAGGCATCCTGCCACACTTTCTCTGAGCAGAATAGGTATTGAGAAGGCTGCAGTGGAGCAAACTCCCCAAACCACACATCACAAATGCTCACAGGCACACAGAGGTTGGAAGGCAGAGGAGAGATGTAGCACAAACAGCTTTTCCTTCCAGGCCTTAAGTCCCCTGCCAGTTCTATAAAAACTAGAAAAATTACAGATGGCCCTGGCAATCCTGTTTTTTAATATGCTTTCATTTCAGTAGGAATTTAAAAGAGATCAGATACACCACTTCAAAATCAAATAGCTGCAACAATTGATAACCAACAACGAATATGTGTTCTCCTGAATGTTTGTTTTGTATACTGCAATCAAAAGACATAATTCCCATTCTGATTTCATAGCAGCAAAATTTTCCAAGGACATCTTGAAACTAAATAATAAATAAAAATATATTTCAAGATACCTATTTAAATCCAAAAAGACTCAAGTCTGACTGTGTTGCTGGATCCAGATGCATTTTAAGATATCTGGCCTAGATTAGCAATTTCCCTTTCTGATGGAAATGGGTCAAAGAGCAATGTGAATGGGGCAGCAGTAGATCCTTACAGTGACATTTTTTCAGGCTCAGGAGGTTAAATATGTATAAGCAGTCCCAAAGGAAAGGAATCACTGATGATATTAGCTACCAAGGACTTCAAAGAGTCATTCAAAATTTATCAGTCTAAAGGCAAACTGATAAATGGCAAAATAAATGTATGACTCTACAGACAATAAAGATACATACAGAAAATAAATCAATCCCAAAGCCATTCATGATGAAGCAAAATAATATCAGTAGTTTTTCTTAAATTTGAGTCACAAATTTTATTGCCTTTGAAAGAAATTCCAGGGAAGTTTCCTCACAATTCTTAGCTTAAAAAGTCCTGTAGGTCACAAAATTATCACACAAGTTAGGAAAGAACCTTGTATTGGTAGAGACATGAGAGTAGAATTAAGCTCTATCACTAGACTATGGCCTAATAAAATGACACCAGTGATCCACTTCTCATTGATACAAAAAGCTTCTTTAGATCAATTGTAAGCATTCAAAAGAGCTCTGGCAGTGACCAAAACTGATCAGCAGCTTGAAACACCTCTGTCTAGTCTTAGGCTCAACTCAGTGCAGATTTATGGTGTTCTAATCTTCCTTAACCATATACAGTGATGCCTGAAGGATTTTTCTGCTTTTCTCCTGAATATTTCTTACACTGTTCCCTATATTCACAAGTATTAGCATGCATACTTGTGATGCTTTAGGTGATAGTTTAGCCTGGTTTCATGGTGTTTGTAGGCTCGGTAGACTAAAACACCCTGGGAAACCACTGTGAGTTAGAAGACCAAACACCTGTTTTCAGAGCTCCCTCAAGGTCTCCCAGTAGGATGATTTTGTAAAACTAGAAGTTAGCCCACCCACCCAGGGCCCCTTATTGGGCCCTCCTGGTAGATATGCTAATGTGTAGAGTCTTTAATTGTATACTTGATTGGAGGGACGGGGTTTTTTGCGGCGTGTTCTACCTGGACGGCAGAAGCCATCGAACGGGATCCTATTAAAATACCGAGGTAAACAACCCCCAACCCTCTAACCGTGTCTGAGCCTTTATTTCCTAAGACCAGAAAAAGGCATCAGTCATTGGCAACTCCGCCGGGACCATAGAGACCCCGAAAAGTTACAGTTTTGGGCTGACAATATCTTGCCTAGTCCCTTCGCCGGCACCTACGGGGTTTAAGCGGCAGTCCAAGGCTGTGACCGGGCTCTAGGACCCCGCGCCTGAAAGCACGAAAGAGGTGAGTGAAAGCGGGGGAGACGTGTTTCGGTATTGTGCTAGCACCAGCAGGGAGGTTGGGAGGTTGGGCGGGGTGGGGGTGGGGGGGGGGTTTCTGAGAGACCCCTAAAAAGGGGGGGAAAATTAACCCCCTTCCTGCAAAATCGTGGTAAGGAGAGGACGCTCTCCAGTTAAAGCACGGGAGGTTGGTAGGTGGTACCACAACTGCAAGGTGGTTTAGTGGCTTAAGGCGCTGAGCAGAAACCTACAAAGCCGGGAATCGCGGGTTCGAGACCCGGTTAAAAAAACTTTAACAAGTTTTCTCGTGCATGCGGTTTGGCTGTTTAAGGCTCATTTCTAAGCAGTTACCCCTAGTCAGTGACTGTAGTTTGCAAGCTAGGCGAGTCCCCAAGGCGAGACGGTTTTTTTCCTGGCCGATTTCTCTTTTTATAAGTAAAATGGGGTGTAGTTTTTCTGAGGAAGTAGAAGTCCCCAGAGAATCTCCGTTAGATCTGGTATTGAAAAACTGGCGATATTTAACTGGAAAGAGGACCCCCCTGGACACACAGGAGCTGATAAGATTCTGTACACGGGTCTGGCCGACGTTAAAATTAGGAGGACAGAGAGTGTGGCCACGCTTTGGGAGTCTAGAAAATGAAATAGTCACAGAGCTAATGGTAGAATTGCGAGCTCTGCGCAGGTTTGATGAGTTAAAATACGCAGAACTTTTTACCATAAAACTGAATAGAGAGGAGGCGTATGAGGTGCAGAAAGGCTGTTTGGAGATGGTTGTAAAAGGGAAGGGAAACGTGAGGAGGAGGAGAAGGCAGCTAGTGACTAACGAAGCGGAAGAAACAGACGTTATGGACATGGTGGCCCCAGATTTGCGTACGGGTACGGGGGGATCGCCTCCCGTGCCACCGCAGCCATTACAGCCAGTGCAGTTGGGGGTGGGCAATGGAGGCCCGCAGCCGGCACCCCCACCCCCACCGGCTCCGCAGCCGGCGCACCCTCTCCCTCCTCCTCCTCCCCCGCCCGCTCCGAAGAGCGGGGGCGGAGACCGACCCGCTCACCGACCATCCAGGGGATGGGCGTGGGGAGGGGGCGGAGACCGACCGGCTCACCGACCATCCAGGGGCTGGGCGTGGGGCGGGGCGGGAGGCAAGCAGGCCCTCGCCCCCTGACCATTCTGGGGGTGGGGGAAGGCATGGGGAGGGGGCGGGCTGGCCGTCCCCATCCGACCGCCCACGGGGCGGGCACGGGGCGGGGGCAGAGGCGGACAGGCCCTTGCCACCCGACTGCCCATGGGGAGGACACGGGGCGGGGGCAGACGCTGGCTGGCCCTCCCCCCCTGACCGCCCACGGGGCCGGCACAGACCGAGAGCAGAGGCCGATTGGCCCCCTGACCACACAGGGGGCGGGCGAAGGGGCGGAGAGGGGGCTGGCTGGTTGCTGGCTCCTGACCGCTCCTGGGGGGGGCGCGGACCGGGGACGGAGCCCAACTGGCCCCTGCCACCCGACCTGGCCCGAGCCTGGGATGAGTGGAGGTTCCCACGATCTCAGCTTCGCCGCTCTTCCAGTGTCGGGGAGAGGGGCAAAGCTACCCTGACCAGAAGCGGGTGGGACGTGCCTGATCCAAGTTACTTTTCCAAAAGGGGGGACAGAGACGACCATCCCGGATTCCCCCTCCGCCGCTCTGCCAGTGCTGGGATTAAAACGGAATGGGATGATGTGGATACAGATGGTCCCCAAGAAGAGGGTGGCAGGAGCAGGGGAAAAATAGCCCAAGAAGCTATAAGTGCTGCTAGTCCAATTGCAGGGTGCACGAGATCAAAAAGAGATGAAGGGGGAAGGGAAGGGCCTGCTCTAGAAGTGCCTCTGAGACAGGCTGTGGGGAATCAGGGAGTGATTTATATAAAGACACCATTCTCTCTTGCAGAGCTGCAGACGTGGAAAGACTGTTGGAAAGTATAGTGACAACCCAAAGAAAGTAGCCATACGGGTAGAGAGGGCTATAAGGGCTCAAAACCCTGATTGGGGAGACTTGAATGTGATGCTGGATGAATTACTAGATAGCACAGAAAGGGAGATGGTTAATAAAGCTGCCATAGATGCTATACAGGCCCAAATTGCAGCTGGAACTCTCCAAGGGATGCCTAATGACATATACCCACTCGCTGACCCTGGCTGGGATCCCAATGTCCCTGAGCAAATGGCAAAATTAAAGCAGTTTCAGAAATGGGTGGTTTATGGGTTGAGATGTGGCCTTCCTAAAGTAGTGAATTTTTCTAAATTATTTGAGATCAAACAAAATCCAAACGAGACTCCTACAGAGTTTCTGAATAGGCTTAAAGAGGCTGCATGGAAATACACAACTCTGAACCTCGAAGCACCTGATCAGAAGTTCCAGCTGGCTTACATTTTTATGGGCCAGTCAACAGATGATATAAGGAAAAACTGCAAAAAAGGGGGGTAATGGATATAAGTGAGATGTTGAAAATAGCCTGGCAAGTATATCAGAACAGGGATTCAGTAGATAAGGACAAACAGAATAAGCCCCACCATAAGAAAAACCACAATGAGGGAAAGTCATCCAACTCACCAAAGAGGGGACCCCGTTTTCCTCTAGCTGAGGACCAATGTGCCATTTGCAAGCAGAAGGGACACTGGAAAAATAAGTGTCCAGCATGAACGAAAAAGACACCCCCAGCTCCGGAACTAGCTGTGGATTATGATAGACGGCAACCAAGGGCATCACCCCCAGCAGAGCCTTCAGTTATAGTTAAGATGGGAAATGAGGATGTTGAATTTCTAGTGGACACCAGGGCGACCTATTCTGTATTAAATACTTTAAAAGGTAAACTGAGCCAAGAGACTGTCGATGTCGTAGGAGCCACCGGGGTAAGTGAAACACGGCCTTTCTTCCAACCTTTAAAATTCAAATTGGGAAAACACTGGGTGACACACCAGTTCCTGTATATGCCAAATTCACCAATGCCATTATTGGGCAGAGATTTATTAGAGAAATTAGAGGCAGAAATTAAATTCTCCAGAGACGGGGGGGGTAAAAGTCATAATTCCTGAATCTAAATTCATAGAAGCAGCAGCTATTCTTATACAGGAATGCCATGGAGAAATTCCCAAAGAAATAGAAGATGCTGTCAGTTCTATAGTATGGGCCAATGATATCCCTGGGAGATGCAAAAGAGCTGAACCTGTAAGTATTACACTCAAAGCAGGAGCTACACCGGTAAGGCAAAAACAATACCCTCTGAAATTAGCAGGTCGCAAAGGACTAGCACCCATAATTGAGAGGTTTCTCAAATGTGGGTTGCTAGTGGAATGTGAATCCAAGTATAACACCCCAATTATACCAGTGAAGAAAGCAGATGGTAAGAGTTATCGATTAGTGCAGGATCTAAGGGAGATTAACAAAATAACAGAAGACATATATCCAGTTGTAGCCAATCCTTACACACTTTTGACTACACTAACAGATGAATTAGGGTGGTTCACTGTTTTAGATCTTAAAGATGCCTTTTTCTGCATTCCTGTGCACAAGGACAGCCAAGAAATTTTTGCCTTTGAGTGGGAAAATCCTGAAACAGGAAGGAAGACCCAGCTCACCTGGACAGTCTTGGTTCAAGGCTATAAGAATAGTCCAACCCGATTTGGAAACCAGCTGGCAAAAGAACTGGAGGACTGGAGGAAACAGGAGCCAGGAGGAGTAGTTCTTCAGTATGGTGATGACATCCTAGTAGCAACCAGAACGCGAGATGAGTGTATCCAGCTAACCGTAAGTCTGTTGAACTTTTTGGGTGAGAGTAGTTATCGAGTCTCAAGAAAGAAGGCCCAGATTGCCAGGGAAACAGTAGTTTACCTGAGGCTGGAAATTTTCCGTGGACACCGACAACTCAGCAAAGAATGGAAGGAAGCTATCTGTCGCCTTCCAGAGCCCCACACTGTGAGAGAAATGCAAGCCTTCCTGGGAATGGTAGGTTGGTGTCGCCTATGGATATCAAACTATGGACTGCTGGTAAAACCTCTGTATGAGGTCCTTAAGGCAGCCGAAAAGGGAACAATCATGCGGACAGAAAGTGCAAGGGCTGCCTTCAAACAGTTGAAACGTTCCCTAATGTCAGCCCCAGCCTTGGGGCTGCCGGATTTGACTAAGCCTTTTGAACTCTTTACATATGAGCAACTGAATGCTTCTCTGGGGGTACTAGCACAGCACCTTGGGGACCAGCGAAGAGCTGTAGCCTACTTTTCAAAACAGTTAGACAGTGTTAGTCAAGGGTGGCCTGAATGCCTGAAAGCTGTGGCAGCAACCGTCCTCCTAATACAGGAGGCCCGTAAATTCACCCTTGGGTAGCACATTGCCTTGTATGTACCCCATGCAGTAATAACTGTGCTGGAACAGAAGGGGAATCACTGGCTATCCCCTAGCAGAATGCTGAAATATCAGTCTGTGTTGCTGGAACAGGATGATGTTACTCTGAAAACAACATCTGTGGTAAACCCTGCAATGTTTTTGTCATCCACATTACTTGACAGCATGCCTGAACATGATTGTCTACAGACAATAGAGGAGACTTATTCTAGCAGACCAGACCTGAAGGACACTCCCCTGAAGAGCCCAGACTGGGAGCTGTATACCGATGGAAGCAGTTTCATGAGAAATGGTAAGAGAATGACAGGCTATGCTGTAACCACCACAGATAAAGTCATAGAGGCAAAAGCCTTGCCTCCAGATGTATCATCACAGAAAGCTGAACTCATTGCACTAACAAGGGCTCTAGAGCTGAGTGAGGGGAAGAAGGTAAACATCTGGACTGATTCCAAATATGCCTTCAGTGTTGTTCATGCCCACGGAGCTATCTGGAAGGAACGTGGCCTGCTGACTGCACAAGGTAATGAGATTAAGCATGCTGAACAGATTCTTGCACTTCTGCAGAGTATTTGGAAGCCAACAGAAGTAGCCATCATGCATTGCAAAGGCCATCAAAGAGGGAAGAAAGCCCCTGAACTGGGAAATCGCTTCGCTGATGAAGCAGCAAGAGGGGTTGCAGAAAAAGGCATTTTTGCAGTGATACCACAGAAAGAAATAGATTTGTCGGAGTTTACCCCAAAATACGATCAGGGGGATCACAAATTAATCAAGCACCTTAAGGCTGAGATCAAAGAAGGAGGGTGGGCCGTTACCTCAACGGGACAGGTTGTAGTTCCACCCTTCCTCCTTCGAGAAATAGCCCAGCGAGAGCATGAAAGTACTCACTGGGGAACAGAAAATCTTTTAAAACATCTCAGAAAGGTAGTAATAGGAAGAGGGATGACGGATATCGTACAATTTATAACCAGCAAGTGCGATACCTGTCATAAAAACAACCCTGACACGAGCAAACGGGTTGTGTTAGGGGTGACAAAAACAGGAGATCTCCTGGGAGATTATTGGCAGATCGATTTTGCTGAGATGCCACGCAAAGAGGGATGTAAATATATACTGTTACTGGTTGACACCTTCAGTGGATGGCCTGAAGCTTACCCCTGTCACACCAACACAGCAAGAGAAGTAGTGAAAGCCTTGCTGAACCATATAATTCCAAGATTTGAGGTTTCTCTAGGAATGTCATCTGACAGAGGAACGCACTTTGTTGCAACGGTAGTTGGGGAAGTCAGCAGGGTTCTGGGAATTGCCTGGGACCTGCACACATCATACAGGCCCCAGGCAAGTGGCAAAGTTGAGCGTATGAATGGAACCCTCAAAACCCAGATTTGTAAAATTTGTCAAGAGACATCCATGACCTGGGTTCAAGCCCTGCCAATAGCCTTGCTGAGAACTCGCATACAGCCAAGGTGAAGGGACAATATAAGTCCCTATGAAATATTATATGGCAGGCCTTATCAGGCTCCACATATCCCGGGAGAGATTCATGTGAAAGGTAAATCTGATTTACAGAAGTACTTAATGGCTTTGAGTTCCACTTTGCAGAAGCTCCAGAGATTTGTCGTATTGACCAGGCCAATAGGACTGGACATACCTGCTCATCAGTTCCAGCCCGGAGATTGGGTCTACATCAAGTGGTGGGACGGTGACCCCTTGCAAGCCAAGTGGAAAGGACCGTTCCAAGTTTTGCTGACCACCCTCACTGCAGTAAAAGTTGCTGGCAAAGGACTGTGAATCCACTATTCCAGAGTGAAGAAGGCTTCAGCTCCCGAAACCATCAAGAAAACAAAGACTGATACAGATCAGAAGGATGTGGTTTAAACTGTTCTTTACATATCTGTTATCTGCCCAAATGGTAACTATGACTCAGGGTTTGTCCCATGATTTACACAAGGCTGTAGTCCAAAATGTGTCCAAGGTTCTTAATAAGGACAATTGCTGGTTCTGTATCCAGTTACCACCTCTAGATGGGGGTGGTCACTGACCGTTGATTGGCATTTTAAGCTTCCAAAATTGACGCCTTAAAATTGGACCAGATCTTTGACACCCTTACCACATGGTTACCAAACTAGGCCTGGATAAAAGAAACATTTATAGTAGCTGTAATTGTAGTTATCATCTGTGTAGTAGCCTGCATGTCAGCCGGTTGTGTAAACCGATACTGTGGGTAATGTAGAATAGAGTAAAGTAGAGTAGAGACTAGACAAAGTAGAGTCTTGTTAGTCTCTAAAAGGGGGGAAATGATGCCTGAAGGATTTTTCTGCTTTTCTCCTGAATATTTCTTACACTGTTCCCTATATTCACAAGTATTAGCATGCATACTTGTGATGCTTTAGGTGATAGTTTAGCCTGGTTTCATGGTGTTTAGTAGGCCGGTAGACTAAACACCCCTGAAACTACATAGAGTTAGAAGACCAAACACTCTGTTTTCGTGAGCCCTCAAGGTCTCCTAGTAGGACAGATTTTGTAAACTAGAAGTTAGCCCACCCAGGCCCCTTATTGGGCCCTCCTGGTAGATATGCTAATGTGTAGAGTCTTTAATTGTATACTTGATTGGAGGGACGGAGCTTTTTGCGGCGTGTTCTACCTGGACGGCAGAAGCCATCGAATGGGATCCTATTAAAATACCGAGGTAAACAACCCCCAACCCTCTAACCGTGTCTGAGCCTTTATTTCCTAAGACCAGAAAAAGGCATCAACAGCAATAAAATTGGGAACTATCTTTGCAAGGATAAAGAGTTAAGGAGAAATTCACCAAAGATACTAGAATTCGGTTATTCACCTGTACAATCATGGAGTTCATTCATCTGACACATATTTTCTGCAATTACTTATGTTGAAAAAGAAAAGGCAGTCTTAGCTGCATGATGCCTCTATTCCCGGAGCCTCACTGGGGCAGTCACAGACATAGGCTGGGATTCTCAAGGTAGAAAAAGCCTACAATCTCAGTAAACAAGCAAATTTTTAAAAATATTTCCATTTTTCAATCAACTGATGTCCTGTCCCAATATTTAGCCAACAGTTACCATCTTGACACGTTTGTTTTCATAGGAGAAACTGTGATTTGGGGCAGCTGAAGTGTCTCTGATGAAAGCCTGGTGTTGCCTTTTCCCCCAGCCTGGAAAAGAAACTCGAGATCATTTTAGCAAGGAGGTAATATAAAAGGGGATCTTTATTTTGAAGGTCTTCAGGAGCAATTATGGAAAGGTGTCCATAAAAGCCCACCCCCTCCAGGGGTGAGGACATATTTATAGCTTTTAGGAAATTAGCATAATTGATTAAAAGCACCAATTAGGAGAACAAGTGGTGATTCAATTCCCCCCCAGGTCCAGCCCCTTCTCTGGAGGCCCCCTCTCAGCACTGGCTCTACTTTGTTTATGACAATGTACCTCAGAGTTGTTCTCGGCCTTGGTTCCCAGAAAGAACAGGAAGAATAGGACAGGGCCTTGTACCCCCCAGGGGCTTGGAGCTCTGGAATTTGTTTTGTCTTTCTGCTTAGGTAAAGGCCTAATGGAAAAGTACTGGGAAAACTAGCTATTAATACAATAGGCTACAGAGCTACAAATATGTGTGCAGAGTACAGAGAACATATAAAAGCAAAAAGGCAAAAACCAAATGGCATCACTGGGTATTTGCAAAGAATGCACACAAAGCTGCACTTCCTTGAATGTGGTTGGAACAAAGAGCAGAAGGTTATTTCCTTGCTCAGAAATCTAGCTTTCCATTTTCAGTAGGTACTCAGCTCAACAGAAGCTTTTTGTCTTGGCTTTCTCCCTGGGCCACCCACATTGCCTCTTTGTTTTATCCGACTTTTCTGATTATTTCTAAACACATAGCTCCTATCAGTTAATGACTCAGTCAGTGAATATATAATAATTTCTCAGAAAGTTCTTTGTTCTTCATAAATTAGTTCATACTTAAGTTTCTCTTTGTGGGATAACTGCCTGGGTGGTGGCTTCTACTGTTTTCAGCAAATTTGCTTCGTACAGGAGCTTAGCTGCTGCTTCTTGTTTAGACTGAATGGAGGGTTCCCCCATAACCAGGGGATTAATGAGGCTTGGAATTTTTTTCAGATCAAAGACAGACTTTATGGCAGCCATTAACATCTTCCAGCACAGCAATAGCATTCTTGAGAAAAAAAAGAAAAGCCTGTAACGATCAAGCCACAACATCACCTAATCACCTGTTTCTCCTCATTGCAGTATTTCCCTCAGGACATCATGTGATAATACACTTCAGACAGAAAATTAAATGAAAAGGGGAAAAAAACTTTTAAAAGATAACAGAAAAAGAAACCTGAAGGACATATAGCATAAACAAATAGACCTGACAGGAAAGGGAGAGAAATGGTAAGATTGTACATTTCCACAGATAAACTTCAGCATCTATGGTCTCTGATTTATATAGGACAAAAAATGAAAAATGGATGGCTGCAGCATGCATTCTGATTTAGTTTTGTGCCCAGCCTCTCTTTGGCTATGATTACCTCTTAACAGTTCCCAAACTATGGTAGTTTTGGGCTTGATATCCTACAGTCAGTAGGAATTGCCCTTGGTTTATCATTCTGAGAAATATTCCAGCAGTTCAGGAGATGCTTATGAAGAAATTAAGTCTTATCCTCTTCAAGGAAAACATCCTCCATCAGAGAGATGCAGCAATCATTCAACTTTAACATTCTGGAGTGTATTATCAGAGTCTTAAGACAGACAGATATTTCCTGGTAAAAGGACTGTGAACAGAATGATCTCAGTTATGGGAAAGAAATTAATAATCTTGGCGCAGAAGTTTCCCTAGGTGGAAACGCAAATTATACTCGCCAAATACTACTTATTTGCACAAATATAACACCAGCAAAGACTGCAATTATGCTGCTGGATTTGCAAGTTTTCCCAGACCTTGAGCACAACAAGCACATATCTGTACTCCACGTGCATGCATAGCACCTTTGGCAGACTGGACTTGCTATACTTGCTCAAACATTCTGTGCCCTGGCAGCTGTCTATCAAGTTTTGGAAGCTGGATGTCACACCAGGACCTGGGGCCTGAGAGCCCTAAATCCACGCACTGTGAACAGCAGTGAGTGTGGGAACAAAACCGTAAGGTATTTTGAGGAACATGCATGTGCAAGCTGTCTCTGAGTACCTCCAGAAAGAACCCTGCAGGAGCAGAAATAGATTGGTTGCCCTGTGATGTCATTCCAATAAGTTTCATCATTTTTCAACACAGATAGTACAAAAGAAATAATAACAAATGGGATCATTTATCCACTGTTACACTGACAACTTTTCTCCTTAGCAAATTAGTCTGGACAAAGCCATAATGGTACAGAACTGTGTTCACACTAACATTAGTTCATAAGACAAGTTAATTATTCTTCTACCAAGCACTGCATTCATGTAGTGATAAGGCTTTCAGGGAACTTCCTGTCCAAAGTGATAGGAATAGTCTAGATAAGCCTGTGAATAAAACTGGAAAATTAAGTACTAGCATGCCTTACATAGGCACTTTTGCTTAGCTTTGTACTGATATTTTCATTTCACTTAGCCAAGATTTTGGGATTTTTTCCAATTAATTGCCAAGTTTCTCGTCATATTAGCAAAGAATTCAAATAAATAAGGGTAAAATAACAGAAGTAATTTCATTTTAATCATTATGTTGCAAATTCTTTCAGTTCCAGATTGAAAGACCAAATGGATAGGCAGATACACAGATTCCTACTATTCACAATAGGAGCAGTCTAATAGGGCTTTTCTGACCCAGTTTAGTGTCAGATGTTTTGAAAACTAAAATTGCTAACTAAAGCCATCTTCAAATATTAATAAACAAAAAAAATAGCTAATTGAAAAATAAAAAAATAACTCTTTAGGTGAATAAATTTTTTTCTATAGCAGGATGAAGAATGTTCTCAATAAGAGTATTTAAGGTGTTATTATAAATAAAAAAAAGAAATCAAAGTCCAGCATTTTAGAAATTCAGTGAGAAATTTCAAATTTCTGGTTTCAGCTGTCTTAAAGAGAAGTAACTTTGATATTTTCCATATTTTAATCGTTTTGTATTATCTTAACTCCAAAGCAGGCCTATTTAAATGCCTTGGCAGTAATTTTTTTGCAGGATGTCCAAAATTACTAAGGCTCAGGAAGCCTGAATTATATGGGAAAAGCAAGAAGAAGAGCATCTAAGGCTGCCACCATGTGGATCCTTTAGCTCACTGAGCATCAGGAAATCTTTTAATGTTGACAGAGCAATGGTTTGGCTGAGTGCCTGAGCAATAGGTAAGCAGATCTGTAAGCATGCCAGAAATGCATAACTGAGGCACAAGTCATCTGCTGGCCAGGTACATTAGTGTTCATTGATTGACAGGCTTAGTTGTTGGATCAGAATGACAGTTATAATCTCCTGTAGGTAGGTGAGGAGTAATAAGAAACAATCATCTTGGGATGAAGTAAAAGCATGACAAAACAAGTCCAGGTTGTTATGTCTCACAGGCAATAGAACAGCAACTCCATGCTCCCAGCTCTATTCATAAATCCCTGTGGAAACCACTCTTGTAAGCGCGCATTTCCCACTGGAGGTACAAGAGGGGAAAGGCAATACAGAGGAGGAGCAACACTGAAGACGGAGCCCGCATGTAAACAGTTGAAAAGAAAATGCAATTTTACTTCTGCAAAGTGTCTAAAAATCAGCAAGATCTCTTGGCTGGGGTAGTGAGAGACATGGAGTAAGTTTTACAGAAGCTACAGAGAGCTGGTGCAACTTCTCTTTCTGGTTGAACTGCTGAGTAGACTGCCCAGAAAGCAGTACATACAAACTCATTCTCTTCTTCTGCCAGGAGGCGATTCAACTCCCTCATAACATCTCCATGAACAGCTATGTTTGATGGCTGGTAATTCTAAGCATTTCTCATTTTAGCTGTTTCACTTTGACTGGTCATTTTAAATTGTCATAGAGAGGATATGAATATCTTGGTCACATTTACGGTACTTAAAGGAGGTGGGCATTTTCTTGAGTCAATTGTTACCTGCCCAGTTGAACAGTTTCACTCACTCCTTGAATCCAGAGAAAAAATTAAAAATATAGCATGCCTCCATCTAATGGGTTCTGCCCACACAGAAGGCCTCTAAAGCTGACTGCCGGACAGCTTGGGTTGTGCCTTAATGGCCTAATGCTGAGAGCATTTTCAAAAAAGCCTGGCTACACCTGCTCTGAAACCTCCTCATGCATTTTGGATGACTGCTGTTGAGATGCCTTGAAGCCTCCTCTTCCCCAGCTGTTTTATGAATCTACCTTCAAGAATTATTTTTTAAATTAGAAACTGTTCTACAAATTCGTATCAAGATGACTGACAAACTTCATCAATCCCCCATTTTTAACATGCAGTCTACACAGCAAACTCTTCAGCTGAGTGTTTAATCTGATCCAGGGCCATGCATAGTGATGGGGGAAAGATGGAGAGGTCTTGATCCCCAGTGTTCATGTTAAATACCTGGAAAAAGAACACTGCAAGGACAATTTTTTAGTCTACTTCTCATTGTAACCTACTGCAGTGGTTTCAGTTCACCTATTCGAGTTTCTGGCCAAATGCCAGCACACTTACCAAAATTTATCTGATTTTGCTGTGAGATAAGGATTAGGAGCAGGCAAAGCAGGCTTAAACTTTAAAGAATATAAAGAAAGTTTATTAATAAATCTAAAACAAAAGGGAAAAAAAAAGAAAAACCAGAACAAACTCCCCAGACCACCTCTCCTCCCTCCACCTCTCCATTTCTTACCCACTGACAATACAAAAAGACAACACTTCGACTTTCAGTCAGTTTACCACCTCTAAAATAGTCTTCTCTCAGTTCATTTAGGGAGAGAAGTCTCTCTTGCTTACCCCATGGACTTCTCTGTAAGAAAACAGAGTTTTTATGGTTTTCAGCCTCACAACCAACAGCCACCCGGGAGGAAAATCTGCTTGTTGTGGAAGATCCCTCCGCCCACACCAGTAGCCTTCCCACAGCTACTGTGGAAGGGGGGGGGGTGTCATGATAGTCCATGGGGTACCCTTTTAAGGATGAGCAGTTCTATTACAGCAGCAAAGAAATCCCCCTCTTTGTTACTGGCAACAGAAGTTCTCCAGCACTCCCTGGGGGCAAGGGACGTAAGGGACGTCACAGCCTCTTCTCTGTCTGTGTTCAAGCTTCTCATTAGATTGCACTTACTTCAGCACTTACTTATCTTTACCCAGGTGTCTTGGCTCACTGGCTGCAGTTAGAACATTACACCCCCCTCCCCCTCTTTGGACTGTTCTCTCATATACTACAGGGAATTTATTAGCTTAGTCCCAACCATGGTCTCACAAAAGAGTTTTAAGCTTCACTACAGAAGCACTCCTCATGCTCCTTCCTCTAGGCGTCGGTTCTGCTTCCTTCACTGACTTAAAAGTCTCTATGTTGCATTTATGTAGGTGTCTTCACTCGTTCCTCTCTCTGTGCAGGGAAGGATGGGTGTCTGGAAGTTTAGTCTGGGCATGGAGAGGATTAATCTCTCTCTTTCTCACTCTCTCTTGGGCCTTGCAATGGTCACGTGGTCTCTGCCGGGCTGTTTGAAAAGTCTGAGCAGGATGGCAGAAGCACTCAGAGTCTCGGTGACCTTGTTCTGTGAAACTGGCTTGGCCCGGTGGGGCCGGCATGGCCCAGGGTAACAGAGCAGGGCCCGGCCCAAGCTGGATGGAGTCAGACCGGCCCCTGCCTGGGCCACAGCAGGAGGGCCTGACACTGCCTATTGTAGCTGACATGTCGGCCCAGCTGAACTGTATCTGCTGAGAGCTCAGGTCGGGTCCTCCCCCACCTCTGCTGTAGGGCTGCTCCAAACCTCCCTTTTCCCCACCCTCCCTCTGGGGGGGAGGGGGGGGGCCCAGTCTTACCAGAGAGAGAAGCAGAGGAGCTGCTTCCCTCTGAAGAGCAGGAAGGCCAAGAGGAAGAGACTCAGAGGTCGTCTGCTTATATATTATTTTTTTCCTCGAAGGCAGATCAACTTTTAATTGGTTTACCTACATATCAATACTTAAAACTACCTGGTTATTGGCTCTCCCTCCCAGGAAGGAATTTGTATTACTTCCTGCAGCATGGGTCACTTCCGAGATTGACACCCCTTGGGCCAACCCAGGACAGCTACAAGCAGGACTCCAGGTTGCCCACCATCTGAACTCTCTTCTGCCAGACTGCTGTCTGAGAAGATGGTGCAGGAATCAGACCTAACAACTCTATTTCTTACATTTATACATGAAGTGGATGTCTGACAAAGACGTTCAGGCCAGTGGAAAATTAAAGACTGAAACTGTAGCTGTTGGAGAAACCTGACAGCAGTTTTTGTTTAATGACCCATTTCAGGCCAACCATCCTATTACGCCTCAGAATATTAAAACTGGATTGTAATTTTCCAGAGTGTATGAAAGGCATAAGTCCTGTTTTTCCAAAGGACTTTAGACCACATACAGCTTATCTATTTTTATCACCTCATTCAGGCATTAAGTTAATTGATATAAACATATAAAGCACCAGAGATTCACCTAGAAGATGATGGAAGGTTCCCAACATATAGAAATTTTAAATTTCTGTTTGTTTACTGAAGTTTTTAGGTAGTCTAGGAACAAAACTTACTTTGTCAAAGTAGTGACTAAGTTATTTAGTGTATATAAAAGTGTTTTTCTTGATGTTTATGCTATCTATTCTCTTTCATACAGTCTTCAGACAAACAGAATCTGAAATTCATGTGATTATTGAATTATTTAATAACATACTTCTATTAAGAGTAATCTGACACTTAGAAGTAATGCAATATGAAGCCTGCAGTGCATTTTAAAATCACTTCAGAAATTCTTTATTGTGGTCCTTTTTCCAGAAGCTTCAGGTGTGGGGAGGAATCAGGGGAGTTTATCTCCTGTGTTTAGAGGACATAGATTGTCTTGCTCCATTGTATGTCCCTGTGGCCCTGGAGCAATATTCTTTTCTCTGAGGAGTCTGAAAGTCTTGATAGGACCAGCATTAATTGGATGGCATAGATAGAAGGTACAAGAGAGCCTGAAATCTCTGTGGCTTGAAAACTCTACTTATGCATATTTAGACAATACAGTAATCCCAGACACTGCTTAGGAGTAAATAAAACAGGATGGCACATTATAAAAACCTGTATAAATCCATTTTTTTCCTAAGTTTTGTGCATTTTTAAGGGAATCTACTGAAAGACAAACATCTATTGGAAAAGCAAGGGAGTAAATCTATTTCTGTAAGAATTTAGCCCAACCAAGCAGCTTATGATTGTTTATTACTTATCTTCTTTACTGAGAGCTGTTTGAAGATGAGAAAGCTGTGTCTCCTACTGTAAGGCAGGAGAACACATCGTTGGCACTCAATAACTGGTAGCTAATAATAGTGGTAGACAATTAAGTCTTCAACCAGGCACACATGCTAGCCAGTAAACATTTAGCTGCCATGTAGCAGACAGATGGTCTTACACATAACAAGCAAAAATACCTGCTCTCTGGGCCTTTTTTCTTCTTTTGCTTGTTAGCAGGTGTCACTGCACACTGGTTCTGTTGGGAGGAACAAGACATGGACAGGCAGAGTCCGGGCTTGCCATTGGCATCACTGGCAATGAATACCACCAGCAGGAAGCTCAGGGATTCCAAGAACCCATTGCAGCTGAAATCAATGTCAGTGTGAGGTTAAAAATGCCTGGAATGAGAAGGTTATCCTTTGACAAAATACTTTCATGTCAGTCCTTTTTTTAAGCCACTGCAAAAGTCCAGGCTAGGATGTTTAATCAACAAGTTACAAAGAGCCAGTGGGGAAGAAGGTTGCAATTCCCAGTGAGATCTTTTAAGCAATCTGATGTTTTCTAATAATGCAGAGGAAAAAATCAATTGCAAAGCTGTTTGCTGTGTTACAGTCACATGGCTCCAGCCTTTCTCACTGGCTGTGACACACACATCAGACAGAGCAACAGGGAGATCTGAGGTGCAGGAAGCAGCTGAGAGTGGCCAGTTGAAAAAATATAACACACATTAATAACTGTGCTTCACATGGCCGAATAAAAGCAGGAGAATTTCAAGAAAAAATTATCTATTAATTGCTCTCCCTTTCGATTTGCTCAATTTTCAATGCTTTTTTAGACCTGGATAACAAACTTTCCTTTCTGGATGTGTAATATGGCAGAGCAGGGTGTCCTGCATGCACCCTATTGTGCCTCCAGTTCTCCCTGAAGCAACAGACCCTACCATCCATGCAGGTAGGCTATTTTACCTCATGGGATTTATTGTGCATAAATGTATTTCCTTCCCACATTCCCCTGCCTGCATCCAAGAAGTACTCAGGAAAAGGGGAGAGCCAAGAACAGGCTACTGTAGCTGTCAAAGTAATTTTTGTAAAATAAACCTGTCTTACATAGTAATACTGCCAAGGGATCCCAGCAGAGACTGATGTCCCATGGACTAGGCACCATACAAGTCTGTGAGGAGAAGAAGCCCCTGTATCCAAGACTTATAAATGTAATTCAAACTAATACGAAGTGTTCGGAAGAAGACAAAAAATCTTGACTTTATGCAGATCACATAGGGGAGCTGCTCCACATAGCATATTGCTGAAATACATCAAAACCTCATTTAAACGTTCCACAAGTTATACAGAATATCTCACTCTGCAGCTCTGTTGTGCCACACAGAGCAGAGTTTTGCTTTAAAACATGAATTCATTTTGCTGTGAACTTCAGGTCTTAACTACAGCACAGAACAGGTCAGAAACCTAATCACAAATCTGGTTTCCAAAGATTAGGTAAACTCAAAATTCCCCAGTCAAAAGGCATAAAAGCCTCTCGTTTGCTCAAAATTTATCACTCATTTCTTACTTTGTAAACATAAGCAGAAAGTCTTACTGTGCTCTCTTCTGTCCTAGGGTAAATCCAACGTGGCTTTACTGTAATCATCTCTGTTCCTCTGCTGTCCTCCTGGAATGCAGGAACAAGTTTATTTTTTTTTTAAATTTCAAGAATATTTTTACTCGGCCTAGAACATGGTGACAATCATGACAAAAGTCATTAGACTACCTCAGAAGGATGCATATAAAATTACAGCCTAACTAAAATCTCTCCAGAACAAAGTGACATTGATAACAAGAAAAAAATTACAAGAGAAAGGTAAGATTCTCTAGTGTCTTGTAGGTAGACAATAAGCTCCTGCTGGTGTCAAAACCATAGGAATCGTTTAAACAGAAAGAGGGAGAGGCAGCATGTTCGAGAAGTGTGCAGATGGACTCTGTGTTTCTTGTGATTCTGTCCTACCAAGCCCTCCCAAAAAAAGAAACTATAATCAAAGTTTGTGTTAGAAATGTCTTAACATCACAAGCTTCTCAGTAATAAAATCACATCACAAAAAAGAAAAAAAAAGAAAAAGAACGAAAAAATAATTTAAACTGCATTTATTCTGGTGTCCCCTACTCCACATTGCTGGGCCTATCTGGTATGACTGTAAAGTGAAACGTTGTCCAGGAGAAATGACTCCCAGGGAGCCTTAATCTCTAAATCTAAAGCAGGGTTTCTTCACTGAGCAGAGGCAGCTCAATCCCCAATACCACCACGAATGTCTTTCAGTAGAGATGCAACCACCAGATGGTGGCATTTCCACTGTATAAGGTACTGTGGTGACACTTGAGTAGGCATGTAATTAACGTGATTCACAGCATGTGTAATTTTCTGTGTAAGAGCGATGGTGTTTTAAAAGAATCTATTGCTATAAACCAAAGGGCATCAGTCTTTCAGGGCAGGCTTAAATTGTTTATTCACCATTTCCACAATACCTAGCAATACTAGGAAGGAAGAAATTTTGAATTAAAGAAAGCTGACTCTGAGAACTGGCAATGGCAGGCAGAGGGGAGCATTTTTCTCCTGAGTTACCTGACAAAACCTGGGTCATTCCTACTCCTGCAGATATCTTCCACTCCATCAGTAAAAAGTTCACATGCAGCTTAGGAAGAACAGTTGCTTGGGATACAAGAACTGCAGCTCAGCAGTGGGGACAAGGAAGAAACTCTATATACCTGCAGTTGCTTTTATTTCTTTTTCCTGAGAAGTCCATCAGTGGATGTGGTCCACAAAGGGATTTGTTGCTGCAAAGAGCAGTTGGGTACTGCTCCCTCTACAATCTTTTGCTGTCTTCTATTGTAACTCCTAAAGTGGTTTTGGGAACTTAGGGCTGAAAGGGTCCTCCTGGGTCATGAAGTGCATTGGTGAACAGTATCCTACTGTCAGTCTCTTAATAGCTGACAGTTCTTGCCACTACAATTTATGTACTGCGAAGCAATTACAGGATGCTAGTCCTCTTCTGGTTAGTAATATTTCTGTGATTTTCAGACAAAATGTGTTTGTGCCCAATTTGTACCCAGTTTTTCTTGTGCTTCTGTTAATATTTGGGATATCAATGACTCACTCCTTCCTGATTTTTCCCTCCTAGATTATTCTGTGGGATGATACAATTCTGTCTCCATACAAAATATAAATTGGCAGTAATTTACATAAAGTAAATTTCAGATCTCTAAGAACTCCTAAAGGACAACTTTTATTGCTCTCTCGTTGCTAACACTCTTCCTCTTCTTTTCCTCACACATGTATTTACTCAGGAACTTGTAATACAAGTTACAATACACTCTGCACACAGTAATATTGAAGTAGTATTTTGCAGTTTTCAGTTCCTTTTACCTTTGCCCCAACATAGCTGCACTATCAGTACTCTAGTTCAAAAAGGGTTAAGCCAGAAAAAAGAGTTGTTTTACTTCCACTGTCTCACTGGTGAGGGGTGCCTTTCCAGAGTTCTGCTGTTGTAGTCTGCAATTGCATGAAAACCTTCTGCCAACAGAGTACGCCAGTATTCTCATATCAGTGAAGAATTTCTTGTGTAAATACAACCTTGTTCAACATCCTGGCAACCCTGGCACAGAATGAATGGAGCAAACAACCTGCTTCCTCACCCCTGAAAATGTATCTGAGCACATTAGCTGGTGCTGTTGGGCAGCTGGAGCAGACCTTTCTTGCCTGGTATTTCCTTTGTCATTAGTAGGTAATTTCAAACTCCAGGTCTGGAATATTACTGTGCACTCTGACTGCAAAGTGGATTGGACAATTAGAAAAAGACAAAATTCTCTTCCCCTTCTTCACCTAGTGTAGAAGAGAAAAGGGCTTTTAAAACACTCAAGAAAATTAAAACTTAAACCTTCTGGAGTTAATATATTTATTGCAGTGCAGAACTTATTTTACAAGTGGTAAAATGTCACAACATCTTGGTAGGTCATTATTCTCAAGTATTATTCCAGTTGCACTGAGTTTAAGTCTGCACTTCAGATTATCACTTACCCTTCCTCTGTCTTCTCATAGACACGATATGCCTTCCCTACCTCAAATTATAATGGATTTCCAAGCTTTACAAGTGTTGAAGCCACCTGTCCTTATCTTTTATGTTTTGTCACTTGACCTGGAAAACCACTGTACATGAAAAAGGGCCTGTTTTGTATCACACACTCCAATGAAACAGTAAAATTATACATGAGCACAATTCAAATCACAGGAAATCATGTCATTGTCTTTAGTGGGACAGGATTTCTTCTTAAAAGGCTTGGCTTTGGCAGTTATCTAATCTTCTCTATTTTATTATAATGGAATTAGGAATAAAATGTCCATTATTTCCCTCTTTTCAAACTAATTATATTAAGAACTGTCTCCTTCATTTTGCTGCAGCCTGAGATGTAAAGTATTTAGGAAATAAGTTCTTCAAAGCAGTCAGTAGATTCAAGCTCTGGGTTTGAGTTGCTTTAGAACTTTCAGAAAAATATCAAAAAGTGATGAATGTTCTTTAGTTGAATCAAAACCAGAAGGCAAACTGTGGCGGTAGTGCAGGTTACCCCAGAAGAAGAATTTCCAATGAGAAAGCCCTGGGGGGAGCAGGAGCGCTCCCCTGAGGTGGAGCAAACAATAGTTTAGCCCAGAAGAGGCTGGGCTCGAGACAGGTGAACACCCCCAGGGCTCATTGGGGAGCTCCACCTGCCCATCTCAGTCAGTCACCCCCAGTTTCCTAGAGAGTTCTCAGTTACTCGGTTGTTCATTGTATCATTCCCCTGTCTGTAACCCTCGCTCATCCCCCTTCTATCCCTGGTTCGCTCCCTGTCCCCTGCTCCTCCCCGGTTCCTCCCCCCTGCTGCCCGGTGATTGGTCACTGGGGGAACAATAAAAGATTGTGTCACAGGGGAATCGAGGTCCTCTGACCCCCGGTGTCACAGAGTGCAGAACCTCGTGTCTGTGTCTCTTCATTCCCGGGGTTGGAAGATCCCCCTGAGGTGTGGGAGAGTTCGCCTACCAAGCAGCTAGCCGGGAGCGAGGGCAAGATTCGCTCGGCGACTGGGAACAAGGCTGGCCTCCGAGGACCCAAGTCGCCTCCGCCTTTGTTAGTAGCCACCTCCACTCCACCGAGGAGGCAGGCGGACGGCCACAGCAAACCACCTCGAGGGTCTATGGCTCTGGTGGATCCTCTTATACCCTCCTGGGAAGCCTGAATGCTTTAATGCCCCCTGAACTGCCTGTAAAGCAACACAAATGGCATGGGGAATAAACAGGATGAATTAGAGATCTGAGTGTGGACCATGATCTCACAGAGACATGGTGGGATAGCACACATGACTGGAATGTCATCATGGATGGCTATGTACTTTTTAGGAAAGACAGGCAACAGATCAAGGTGGTGGAGCTGCTCTTTATGTGAGGGAGAGCAGCTGGAATGGATGGTGCTCTGCTTAGGGCTGGATGAAGAACGTGGTGAGAGCTTGTGGGTAAGAATTAAGGGGCAGGATAACATGGTGATGCTGGGTGTTTAGTAGAGGCCACCTGGACAGGTGAAAAAAATTGATGAGGCCTTCTACAGGCAGCTGGAGGTAGCCTAGTGATGTTCCCCAGGGATCAGTACTGGCTTCAATCTTGTTTAACTCATTCATAGATGAAGTGGATGAAGGGCCAGAGTGTAAGTTTGCTGACAATACAAAACTGGGAGCAGTGGCTGATATACCAGAAGGCTATGCTGCCATTCAGAGAGACATGGACATGTTAGGGACTTGAAGGGAAAGGAACTTAATGGAGTTCAACAAAGGCAGATGCAGGGTCCTGCACCTGGGGAGCACAGGTTGGGAGGCTGACCTGCTGGAAAGCAGCTCTGTTAAAAAGGGCCTGGGTGGTCCTGGTGGACAACAAGCTGTCCATGAGCCAGCAGTGCCCTTGTGGCCAAGAAGGCTGATGACATCCTGGGGTACATTAGGAAGAACATTGCCAGCAGGTCAGGAAAGGTGATCCTGCCCCTCCACTCAGCCATGGTGAGGCACATCTGGAGTGCTGTGTCCAGTTCTGGGCTCCTCAGGACAAGAAAGACAAGGAACTACTGGAGAGGGTCCAGTGGAAGGCTATGATGAGGGGACTGGAACATCTCTCTTATGAGGATAGGCCAAGCAAGCTGTGCCTGTTTAGTCTAGAGAGGAGATGAGTGAGAGGGGATACTAACAATCCACACAAATATCTTAACAGCAGGTGTCTAAAGAATGGTGCCCGACTCTTCTCAGTGGTTCCCAGCAACAGGACAAGGGAAAACAGGCAGAAACTGATGCACAGGAAGTTCCCCTTGAACATAAGGAAGAACTCCTTTACTGTGGAGAGCACTGACAGAGTCTGCCCAGAGAGGCTGCAGAGTCTCCTCTGGAGATATTTAAAACCTGACTGGACATGACCTTGTGTAGCCTTTTCCAGGTGAACCTGCTTTGAGGGGTGTCCTGGGTTGGCCTAGGAGATGTCAGTCTTGGAAGTGGCAGGAAGTAATACAACTTCGTTCCTGGGAGAGAGAACCAATAACCAGGTAGTTTTGAGTATTGATATGTATGCCAACCAATTAAAAGCTGATCCGCTTTCAAGGAAACAAACCCTATATAAGCAGAGGACCCTCGAGAGTTCTTCCTCTTGGCCTTCCTACTTTTCAGAAAGAAGCAGGTCCCCTGCTTCTCTCTCCGGTAAGCCCGGGAGGCTGTTGGTTGTGAGGCTGAAAACCATACAAACTCTGTTTTCTTATAGAGAAGTCCATGGTATAAGCAAGAGAAACTTCTCTCCCTAAATGAACTGAGAAAAGACTATTTTAGAGGGAGTAAACTGACTGAAAGTCGAAGTGTTGTATTTTGTGTGTCAGTGGGTAAGAAATGGAGAGGTGGGGGGAGGAGAGGTGGTCTGAGGGTTTTGTTCTGGTTTTTTCTTGGGGTTTTTTTTCCTTTTTTTAGATTTATTAATAAACTTTCTTTACATTCTTTAAAGTTTGAGCCTGCTTTGCCTACTCCTAATCCTTATCTCACAGCAAAATTAAGTAAATTTTGGTAAGTGTGCAGGTGTTAGGCCAGAAACTTGAATAGGCAAACTCAAACCACTACAGGGGGAAAGAGGATTGGACTAGATTGATCTACAGGGGTCACTTCCAACCCCAACGATTCTGTGATAATCTGTACCTACCTTTTAAAATTGCCTTCAAAATGATTAAACAATAAAAATGCTCTTAGGACTTAGCAAGACAATCTATCTGTGACGGTAACTAGATAAAGCTCACAAAAGTAAAGAATTTACCAAATTGTTAATATAAAAGAACACCAGTATTCTAGGATATGATTACTATAGACACATTTACTGGCAAAAGCTATGTAATATCTTTCAAAGACAAAGAAAATCAATCAGTAACCAAACCTAAAAGTCCATCTTTTCAGGTGAACCTGTAATGAGCAATCAGTTAGATAAATCTGGAAGAAAATGGGGCTTTCTTTACTGCTGAATGTGAAAGTAGAAAATCCTAGGCAATTGCCTCATTTAAGAACAGAGTAGGTATGGATCAAGAAATGACACAGAATTACTCAGTAGACATCTGGGTGGGGGACAGAGTAGCATACTTTTACAGCAGCTGGAGGGTTGTGTTCAATTTGGCTATGAGAAATGAACAAACAGGTCAGAAGGCAGCAGAGAGGAAGAGATGCTTCATGACTTACTTCATGATAAGGAACAGGGACTCAGATGCAAAACCCAAACAAAATTCTGCTAACAGAAAATAGAAGAAAAAACATTTCTGGGTTTCAGCACATTATTTTGCCCCCTTGATCTTCATATTTTCCATGTTAGTAAAACAAAAAGTAATACATTGTTTAATCTCATGTAAAATGTGTGTGTATGTACATATGCACACACATCCTTGAGAAGTGAGACCATGGAGTAGTGGTTCAGGGAAAGGTGTGCCTGACATCCAGGGCAGCCATCACTGTTTGCAGGAGTGCAATCAGAGCTTTCCTCCCATGAAGGCATGGTTACAGAAAAGAGCATTGCTGCTGTCTACCTAAGTGAATGAAAGCTGAAGATCAGGCAGGTGGGGTGGAGTGAAACCTATGTGGCAGTCGGGCAAGGTTCCAGCTGAAAGGATTAAATCCTTACCTAAGGTGATTAAGCAGAGTCCCATTTCCTTCAGCAGAGCTATGACATTTTACACTAAGGGAGGAAGTGGCCCCGTTTTCTTCCTTTGTGTCGTGTTCTTATTCATGGTGCACAGGAAAGCAGAGATTGTGATCACATTACACCTCGTTCAAGACATGAAGACCTGTACACCTGCTATTACTCACTGTACACCTTCCTTTCTAGTTCACTAGGATTTCAATTGGGTGCTTTCATTTCATGCTCATGCAGGGACAAACATGTCTGTTTACCTATTAGCATTGTCCTCTAATCCTACCCTTAAAACAGCAGAACAAAGGTAGTAAGTAAAATTTGTTTTGCTTGAATGTATTTTTTTAAAAGTAAAAACACCAGATTTTCATTAGCAAAGCAGTGAGTCACCCTATCAACTGTACCCAGAATAAATAAGAACCTCATTCATTGAAATTGAAACTGTGTGCTTTCCCTTAATGGGCAAGTGTCTCTGAGGAGAACCTGGTAGGAGAAAGTTATCCAGCTTTTTGGGATGTTGTCCCTTTCTCCTCAGCTGTGAAAAGTAACTTTTTTTTCTTTCCTTTTAGTTCCTGAAAACACAAAAGGTACATAAGATGCAAAACAATACTTTCTGTTCTTAGTTTCTAGCAAAAAATGTCTATCACAAAAATTTTCATGACAAGGGCATTCCTACAGTCATGCCTGATATCACATAATTTATTATCCTTTTAGTTATTGACAGTATTTTTTGTAGTGCAGCAGTTCTACTGAGAAAAACTATGCATGAACACAGAATGACAATATAAAGACCATTAAAACATGAAAGCAAAATAAGAAAACAGCATACAAGCAAAGAGTCTCACACACTCGATTACCTTAATGAAATGTCATATTCCTACAATAGTCCCATTAAGCTCATAGATAAATTAGGACATAAAACTTATGAGCATAACAGAATTTGGCCTAAACTCTGGATTAAAATAAGATGATGGAAAACTACTCTGCATCAGTTGCCTGTCAGGGATCAAGGCTACCCAGCAATCACACCAGTTCTTCAGAACCAGATTTTGTCTGTCCTTTGCTGAAATTTGCACTAATCCATGTTGTGTATTATAAGCATTTGGGATGTGATTTAACTGAAAGAAGTGACAAAATAATGGGTTTGTGTCATTATCTACTGCCCCTTTTAATATCTGCTTGTGTGCTTTAGAAAACAAAGCCCCGTTATTTACACACTTGCAAAAGTCTGGGCTTTCTCTCTTTGATGGCCAGTCCAAATGATTTACCTAAGATCTTGTAAGGTTATTTAAAATATCCTTCTAGAACCTTATTTTAGCATAGAATTGATCTTACCTGTTTATTTCTAGAGTTTCAGTCAGTCTTATGAGCATCTTGACTGACAGCACCTACAGATATTCCATAGGAAAGTACTCTACTGCCTGGTATATTCCCTTTATATGAGAAGGTTCATTTACTCCATGTAAAATTTAATCCTCCTCTCTATATAACAGGACTGCTTAGGAGGGCTCTGAAAGTTTAGGATTCTCTTTATGATCTGAATTATATGGGAAGGCCAGGTTCTTCTAGGGCATTTGAAAATAAGAGCTCCTTAGCACTAAAATTTCCTTCATTTATAGATAGCTAACACTCAATGACTAATCACGCTAATCACACACAAACCCTGATCAGGTATACTGAAGTTTAGCCATCCAGAAACTTTTATGCATGTATGCATAAATGGATGCCTGTGCTGAGAAATCATAGATTTCTTTTTCAGAACTGCAAGCTATCAACACCACAACCATAAAGGTAAGTGCTCAGCACCTGTGTAAGCCAAACCCTTGCTATATGTCAGGCTGTATGTTCATACCCTGGAGCAGGGAATATGTATAGGTGTATTTGGAAATGCAGACTTTCTTCTGTTGTGCTAGCAACAAAATTCCCCTGACAGCCACTTCATCCTCCATCATCTGTGAAGTTCTCCCCAACATTCCCTCTAATTCAGTTAGGGTTTGTGGCACAGATGACTGGGAATTCAATTCAACAGTCACCTCTCAATAGCAACCCAAAGAGAATCCCTTCAGGCCAGATGTTCCTGCCGGTATGTATACTCAAATCCCTCTAATAGCCCTCTAAGCCTAAAGGAAATATTTTAAGTGACAAGAGGGAAGGTTTCATGTTCTGCCCCTTACAGTCATCATTTGAGACCTAGAAATTGCAGAGTATATTTCTCCATTTCAGAATAATTTTTACAAATGTTTCATCATAATCTAAATTTCAGCAGAAGTGGACTGTAGCAGAACTTGATTATGAGATTCACTTTGGGATCTCCATGTTTTATTTCCAGTTCACTGTCTCTTAACATATTTATTAGTGACATTTTGCAATATCTTACATCACTTGTGACTGCAAGCCAAGACGTGATGTGACTAACAGAAAAGGGAAATCACACATAATGATATGCAGCTAAGTATAAATACCCACCTTACTTCAAACAAAAAAAGATGAGTGGAAAAAGAGGGAAAGAAATTCTCTTTGACATATATTTTTAGACAGATTCATGAGAAAATCCTTTTTGGAATGGTTTCGATTACTCATTTTAGTCTTTCAGAGCTTCAAGTACATTGTTACAAGCTGTCTCCATCTGTCAAATCTCTCTTCAGTGATGCAGAGGTCTATGCAGAGAGAAGAAAAACACCAGATTTCCCTTAAAAAGCTATGGGCTGAAAGTTAACTATTTTTAAAACTAAGGGACTTGTAAGGAGGTTGGTTTTGGGGTTGGGATTTTTTTCTCTTGGTGGGGTTTTGGGGTTTTTTTTGGCCAGCCACTGGTAGTACAGATAAATTTTCCTGTATCCAAACACAAAAAGCGAAATGCTGCCAGAGAAGCTTTACATTATAGGCAAATCACCTCTCCTGTATTTGTGTGTCCTTCTTAACTCGCTCATGTTTCCTAGAAGCCAGGAGCCTTGCATTCATTGCTAAAAGAAAATCTGCTTTAAAGATGAAGGCAGAGGTAGCTACTGGGTGCATTCCAGGTTGGAGAAAATAAATACATGAAATGTTTCTGTATATAGCTCCTGTGTCTTTGACTGACTTCTTTTTCTTTTTTTTAAAAAAGGATCAATAAATTAGAAAATCTGAAATAGAAATATTTTTCCAAGCTTTATTGAATTTTCTGGGTACTGCCTACTTTCAAGCCTTCTATCCTGATACCGATTTCTGACAAGTGTGCATATGCAAGAGAGATGTGCACTTCTCTGCATGAGTCAGTTGACAAGAGAAAGAAATTCCAGCAGTGGTGGGAACCCTGACTCCTACCCCATGCCTATGCTCTAGCTGCTGAATGCATTTGCAGATTGATGTTATGTCTCATGGCATAACAAAAAAAGCTCCAAAAGCGAAAACAATCAAATGCCCTTTGGTAAGCCATTGCTAAGAAGTGTTTTCATATTCTTTGATTAACATCCACAATATTAGTAGAAAAATGGCCTCCAAAAATATGTGCATGAGGTCATGCTACAGAGGTGTTTAACTTTAATCTGAAAATGTGAAGCAACCAGTAAGTACTCTGCACTGGTACTCTTCCCTTACTGTTTAACAACCCAAGGCTGTCCCTACTGCCTACTGGTAGGTATCTCCTTCCTTTTCCTTTCCCTTTCCCTTTCCCTTTCCCTTTCCCTTTCCCTTTCCCTTTCCCTTTCCCTTTCCCTTTCCTTTTTCCTTGCCTCTTACAAGTGTTATATTCTGCATATCTCTGCCTGAACAATGACTGCAAGAAATGTAAGCAGTTACTGCTGATCCATTCAGCATCTCTAATAACCATTATAAACTCAGGGGGGAGATGTCACACAGTGGTGCCTTCCCACCATTCGTCAGGCTTGTTTGCCTCGTCTTCAGCCACCCTTATGGTGGCTTCAACCACCGCAACATCTGCCCTGGTTTTACTTATGAAGAAGGTATTCTGTATCAACTTTAACAAAAGGTTTTTAAAAAAAATGAACAAACACAGAACAATAATAACAGTCAACATAACCCAAAGAACCGAACGTAAAACTGAATTTCCCCACCCACTGAGTCCCAGGCTACCCAAAGTCCCTTTAAGCCAGTCATTGTTGATTTTCAGTTCTTTGACTTGTCCTTGCATTTTCTTTATGGTAGCATGTATACTTGCAGCGTTCGAGGATAAGTTGAAACAAACAAGTCCTTCAAACTCTTCACAGCCGTGCCCCTGTGCTAGTAATAAAAAGTCGATGGCAGCCTTATTCTGTAAGTGTAGTGGTTTCAGTTCGCCTATTCAAGGTTCTGGCCAAATGCCAGCACAATTACCCAAATTTACCTGATGTTTGCTGTGAGATGAAGAGTCGGAGTAGACAAAGCAGGCTCAAACTTTATAAAGTATAAAGACATTTTATTAATATACCTAAGACAGAGGGAGGAAAAAAAAAGGAAAACCAGGACAAACTCCTCAGACCACTCCTCCTTTCCCCACCTCTCCATTTCTTTCTCCCTGACAACACACAAAAGACAACACTTGGACCTCCAGTCAGTTTACCATCTCAGAAATAGCTCTCGTTTCAGTTCATTTAGGGAGAGAAGTCTCTTTTGTTTACACCATGGATTTTCTGTAAGAAAAATACAGTTTTTATGGGTCTTCTGCCTCACTGTCAGCCGCCACCTGGAAGAAAGACCAGCTTAATGGTGGACCCCTCCCACACTAGTAGCCTTCCCACAGCCACTATGGTGGGTTATGAACAGTCCACAGGGTACCTGTTTTAAGGATGCCCAGTTCAATTGCAGCAACAAAGAAAATCCTTTCTTCTGTGCTGAGCAACACAGGTTCTCCTGACAACTCAGGTTCTCTAGCATTCTCCCCGGGACCAGGGCTCTGGGTCACAGCCTCTCCTCTCTCTTGGTTCAAGTTTTTCATCAGGCTGTACTTTTTCAACACCTACTTGTCTTTACCCAGGTATTTCAGTTCACTGGCTGCAATTAGAAACCTCACATCCCCCCTTTGGACTATGTCTTCATGTATTACAGGGAATTTATTAGCTTAGTCCCCAGCCATGGTTCTCCAAAAGAATTTTCAGCTTCACTCTCGAAGCACTTCTCAT